>JAPKLW010001264.1:16730-39388 GCA_026898455.1 Plectranthus barbatus
TATATATATATATATATATATGATGGTTATGATTATCCTTATTAATGTTTTGTGATCATTATTATTATAATTGTGTTTATGTGTTCGCATTATTGGTAGTGATGAGATAAATTGTTTATATATGTGTTGAGGTTCTAATGTATCGGATACAGAGACCCGAGAACTATACATGGATTCACAAGAAATAGAGATAAATAAATAAATGCTAAATAAGTAAAAAGCTCGTAAGATAATTCGTAAATGATGATTTTATTGAATGACGATAAGTAATGCGAGAAGATCGAAACTCCTCCGGTAATACTCGAATAAACAAAGAATTCAAGACTAATACATACTTTTCAGTAGCTTGGAACTATATTATTCCGTGTAAAAACTAGATGCTGCAAATCGGCATACAAGGGGGTATATATAGAGGGGTAGTGATCTTAGGGTTTCTTCTAAGGTTTTCGCAAACCTCTCTAGTTCGTTAGGTGGCAAAGTCCGTTAGTATCGAGTTGTTGAGTTGAAGACGCAGAGCCGGTCCACAGAGAAGACGCAGAGCCTTCGATGGACTGAAGAAGGAGTGAAGTACAACTACCTGGGCGAGTGATCTATTGTGCTGTGGAAGGGTTTCTACAGCAACTGGCTATAGATCGTGAGGATTGTATCTTCATACCTTAGTGAATTACCTAATCTGATACCCGAAGAGTGGACGTAGGACTTGAGGCTCCAAACCACTATAAATATCCTATGTCGTTTACAATTTTTATTTACCTTACGCACTTTACGATTTTCAACTATCTTGAAACATTCAACACTTAGCGTGTAAGTGTTGAAGCGTATAAACTACTGACTGAGCATAACTGTAAAACTGTTAACCTAATCTGTTGTGTAACTTATACTGTGTTTCTAAAACTGTCAAGCAAAAACTGCATATTGCGAACTGAACTGCCCTTATTTAGAGTGCAACTAACTGTTTGAATACTTCCGCTGCACATTACACGTACTCTGATTTGGGACCAACAACAATTGTCAGACTTCGATGGGTTGAGTAGAGGATCTTGGAAAGTTATATCCTGACAACCGAATAGAGGTTAGAGTTGAATCAAAACCCAGTTCTTCCTCTCTTGAAGCTTGAACCTAGAAAACTGAAACTGGATCCTGCACAGAAACTGAATTATTAGTTTCATTTTGATCCTTCATTTCCAGTTTCCGGTTCCTTGTCTTTCAGAATAACTTCATCATGTTGGGAATCTTCATTTTCAGTAACTCCAGTTTGAGCTTCATTTTCAATTCCAACTTGAGCTCCCCTTTGATTTGTGTCCGCATTCATGGTTAGAGAATCTATGGCCTTAGCAAGAACTATAGCATCAGCGGCCCCTTCGACAGGTTGCAATCCAGCCGAGCCATCTGGAGTACTAGACATTTTGTTCATAGATCTAGTTTGAGAAACTAGATTAGTATCGTCTTTTTCAAAACTCGGTTTCTCATTGACATCATTGATCTCACGAGTGTCAATTTCCAGTTCTTTAAGGGTCCTTCGCACTAGAACAAACTCATTAAATCCCACATTGCATGTTACCTCCACAAGTCCCGTAGTCTTATTGAGTACCCTATATCCCTTGTATGAAGGATGTCCTTAACCAAGGAACACCCCTTCATCAGCTTTGGGACTAAAGGTATTCAGTTCTGACTTTCCGCAATTGTGAATGTAACATGGAGAACCAAAAACACGTAGATGAGTTATTGAAGGCTTACGACCATTGTAGACCTCATAGGGAGTTTTGTGATGACGACTGTTGATGGCACTTCTATTCTGTGTGTAGCATGCAGTCATCAAGGCTTCTCCCCAATACCCTTCGCTTAAACTTGCTTTCGCGAGCATGGTCCTTACTGCTACTTTGAGTGTTCGATTCCTTCTCTCAACAAGGCCATTTTGTTGAGGAGTTCTCGGAGCTGTCTTTTCGTGGGCAATCCCAGTGTATGCGCAAAAATCCATCAAAGGTTCATTGCAGAACTCAGTTCTATTGTCAGACCTTATCCTCTTTGCAGTCACTCCTTTGTCGTTTTAAATCTCATTATTAATTCTGGAAGCTAGAGCTTGACCTCGTCCTTAGTCTTTAGTAACCTCACCCAAGTATACCTCAAGTAGTCATCAACTACTACAAGTGTGAATATTTTTCTTCCAATTGTGGGTGGCTTGACAGGTCCAAATAGATCCATGTGTAGCAACTCCAGTATCCTGTTTGTGCTCGCTGTTACTGGACGGTTCTTGAATGAAGCTTTGGTCTGCTTTCCCATCTGACATGCTCTGCAGATCTCGTCCTTCTTGAATCCAGTTTTGGGCAATCATTCAACTAGGTTGTGTTTTGCAAGATGTCAAATTAAGTTGAAGTTGAGGTGTCTTGTGACATAGCCAATTTGTGCCTTCCTGGGAAATTGTTGTGACAAGGCAAATGTCAGTTTGGCCACTCTCCCAATCCACGATATAGAAACCTCCTTTTCTGATTCCTCTGAGAATGATCTCCTTCAAGTCTTTGTCTTTGATAGGGCACTGTGACTCGTAAAATGTCACCTCATATCCACTCTAAATTAATTGGCTAATACTCAGTAAGTTGTAATTGAGGTTGATGACCAAGGATACATTCTTGATAGTGATTCCATTGTATTCCACGCATCCTTTGCCAATGACCCTCCCATTTGAATCATCACCAAATACTAACGGGGGTCCTCTCGCCATTTCCAGCTTTGAGAGTAATCCTCTTTCTCCCGTCATGTGTGCAGAACACCTACTGTCAAGAATCTAGGCTCTTTTTTTCTTCTGGAGCTGACTTTGGTGTCCTTGTACCCGCACCACAAAAAAAGGTAGACTCTAGGTACCCTAATTTTTCTGCGGGTTTTGCAGTGTTAGTCTTTTGGATCCACCCTTTTGAAATACAAACTTGTTTCACCTTAATATGAGGTGATTTCTTAACTACCTTACTCCTCCTTTTGAAATAATGTATGCTATTTGGATGCAATGCAGAAGGAGTCGTGGGTGTGTGCAAACTCTTTTTGGAAACTGAGTTTCTAGAAATTGAGTTCCTCAAAACTGAGTTCCTGTAAAAGTCTCGGAATCCTAGTCCTGGTTGTGAAGTCTTCCTAGCCCTTGAAAAAGAAATTTGGTTGGGATCAGACCTAAAGTAGGCGTTCCCCCTACTTGGATAAATCATTCTTTCATATGAATTATGATTAAAGGACCTCAGATTTCTGAAATCCGGTCATGTAACTGACTTTTTCGTAAACTCAGTTTCAGTTGCTGAAATTGGTTTCCTCGCAATTAGGACATATTGCTTCACCAATTTCTTAGGCATGTTTGGCTTCATCTCAGGTTTATTCAATTTAGAATCTGAATTCTTTTTCAGTTTGGGAACTGAGTTCAGTTTGAGAACGGACTTTTTCCCTTCAAACTGATCTGTCAAACTGAAGTTTTGAACTACTCCTTTGCCTAACAACTTAACTTTGAAATTGGAGTTTCCTATTAAATGATGATCTTTAAGTTTTCCAGTTTCTGAAGTAGATGCATGACTGATCAAATATTTTCTGAAAAAACTTAACCCTGATTTGTCATTGAGATCTCTTTGCATGTTTAGGGCTTTTGAAACTTTGCTAGTGCTCAAATAACTTGAACAAATTAATTTTTTATCACTAGTAACTTTCAGTTTTAGAGAATCACATTCCTAAAAATATTTTAAAATTTTTTGAGTAAAACGGAATGTTCTTCTCTCAGCTTGGTCAGTTCCTCATTGAGTGACCTCGACTATTCAATCTCATTGGTCAAATTTGAAACTTGGAGTTTCAGTGAGGAGTTTTCACCGACTAAAGCATTTTTCAATTCATAAAACTTTGAAAACTCTTTTGAAAAAATTCAGGAGTGACATCGTCTGAATCCGAGCAAATAGATTCAGTGCCCTCGGGAATGCATACAGAAGAACTAGAAACTAAGTTGGAGTCGGTTACCAGTTTCTCAGTTTGTGTTTCTAGTTCTTCAGTTTCTGATACATCTTCTTCAAATGCAGCCATGAAAACCAAGAGGGCTTTCTCCTCGAACTCGTCTTCTGATGTATAGTAACCATCATCATTGTCGGGAATATCTGGAACTTCAATTGGCCTTTGCGATAGCTTTAGAAGCCTTATTCTCGAATATCTTCTTCAACCGCTCTCTCTCCTCTTTGGAAACTAGAGGGCACTCGTACTTAAGGTGATTCAAGGAATTGTACTCAAAGCAAGCTTTAGGTGCTCTTTTAGTAAACTTTTGGTCACCTCCCTGACAACTTTCAGTTCTGATTTTAGATTTCTTGACCAACTTGGTCGATTTTCGCATATGTTCCTCTAGCTCAGCAACTGAAGTTATTTCCTCCTTCTTCTGGGAATATGAGATTGTAGGAGCATCATTTGTTGTGGATATTTGACCACTCGGTCTCTTGGATTGATACGGCTTCTTGGGTCTTCACTGGAAATCTCTCTTCACGAAGAAGGTCACATCCTCAGCATTTGAAGCTGGTGATCCTAGCTGTGCGAATAGCTTCATTTTTGTTTACCATTTGGATGTTCCACTCGTGTGCTTGTAGTTGGGCAAGGACATCATTGATTGTCATCTTTGACAGATCCTTCTCTTTTAAGCTTCTGGTTTTAACAAACCAGTCCTCCTTGGGAATTTTCGAGAGAATCTTAGCATTGAGGGCAGCGATTGTGTACTCTCTCCCAAGGATTTTTAGCTCGCAAACTATATCGTTAAATTGGGCTTCCATTGATTTGATGTTTTCTCCAGGAAGCATCTACAAGGATTCATATTTGTCAACGCATATTTGCATTTATTGCGTTCCATCTAGTCCGTCTCTTGGCATAGAGTGCCAAGGAAATCCCATAGTGTTTAGCATTGTCGTACTCCAGGGCCTCTTCAACCAGGGCTTCTGGTAGGGATGCTGGGATCAGCTCATGTGCCATCAGATCCAGGTGGGCACAGGCTTTTTGTTCTGTTGTCCATTCGGTGTACGGCTTATCAACGATCTCTGGGCCGTCTGTACCTCCATGTTGGACATTGACCTTTGTGATCTTCAAAGGTCCATTAGCTATCACCTCGGCCATCTCCGGGTGAATATTCTTCAGCATAATCAGGAACCTCTTCTTCGATGTGTTATACTTCCCAGCTGAATACTTTGGAAGCTTTGTCATGTTCATCATCTTATACCTGAGCTAACTTGATACGTGCAAAACGTGTGCAACAAAGTGCATGTATACACTGCCAAGTAATATCCAGGAGTATCTAGAGTCGATCCCACAGGGAATGCCTCATATGAAGAATCGTGCACACAGTCAACATACAGCAAGGTTCAATCAATTTTTGTGTTGAGCTTAATCCTAATGCAAGAAAAGTAAATTAACATGAACAAGCAATGATGATTTTAGAACCACACAACTAACAAGAAAAATTAAGAATTCAGTCAAACAAGCAACTCAGGTTGCTGACTCTACTTGCTGGAAAGATGCTACAGCATGGGTCCTAGCATGTATTCAAGTGCTGAATCTCTGAATTACTTTATAGTTCTTCCAAACTATAAAGATTTCTTAAGATAATATCCAATCCACATATTCCTATGCTAGATCAAACAACGCTCAGCTCAAAGTAAGTCAGATTCATTAAGCACACTAAATCCACACATTTTCAAATGGCTAGATTTAGCTCAAATCAGGGCTCTCTCCTAAACATGTTTTTTCCAAACATGAGCAGAAATGTATCTTAGCTAAGTTGGCCAAACTAAGTAAGATAAGAATGATAAACACTCAGATTTGATATAACAACAAAGACTCAAATCATAACATCAATCCAACAAGAGATCAACAACCCAAGTCTAAAGTATTTAGCTCATAGCTATAATCGTCTGAAACATAGTTGTAATATCTTCAGAAATAAACATAAAAACAATTTAAAACTGCAAACAGAGATGGCTAGGGATGAATTCCTTTAATCCTTTGATGGTGTCCTCAGGATTCCTCCTTCGGCCTCTCTCTAGCTTCACTCTATGGTGCCTGATCTTTCTTCCTTCTCAAGACTGGAATATTTTCTCTCTGAAATCAAACACCCAGGAAGTGACCTGGTTTTCCCTTTTATATGTGGCTTCCAAACTTCTAGAAGAATATCTTCTTAGGTTTCCTCAATTAATGTTGTGATGCCTTAATTCTCCCTGCCCAGGTGGCAACAAATCCAGTTGCTTTCACTTTCCAGCTCAGCTAAGCATCTTCACGTCCTTGTCAGCACTCAGCAGATGGCCCAGAAAATTAGGATTTTCTCTCTCCCCATCTTTCTCTTTCTGGACTCCCCTGCCTGCTACAGCACGCTCTCAGCATCTTACCCAGCATGCGCATTTCCTTAGGATTTTTACCCTTTATAGTTTCCTGCATTTTTCTTGCTAAAAATAAACCAAAGGAGATTAATTTGCAACACTGACTTACTAGACACTAGCTATGCATACACAAGCTTATTTAACCCTAAACTGAACTAAAACTAGACTCAAAGGACTCGAATTTATTAATTTAAGAGCAGTGATCATGGCGCTCATCAGTATCTGCAATATGTACACCCTTCCGCTCGCACATAGCAGTGATCATGGAGGGAAAGTACAGAGGCCCTACAAATCTGCCAGACCCACTTTCCAAAGAGGCAAGAAGCATTGGCGCATAGTCAAAAGATGTACCTGAAAGAATGGCAGCACAAATCATGGCACGTTGGTCATTCATTCTGTTATCATGGGTAGTAGGGATGATTCTGCTCCGTATGAAGTGGAACCAAAGCCGAGCTGCAGGCTTGAGTTTCTTAGTGACAACCAATGGTGCCCCGCCATCTTGTGGTATCCAGTGAACATCAGAGTCTTCGGGGGCAAGGATAGTCAAAGCCCATTTGCAATCTTCCTCAGATGGCTTATCATATCTGTCCCAGAAAGGGTCTGGCTGAGGTGGTGTTGTGCCATAAACTCGGTGCACAAGGCAAGGGTTAAGGTCCACTTTCACCCCCACAGACTTCTCAAATGAACTCCCCCCAATCCCCAACTTTCTTTAGATTGGTGTAAAACTTACGGACAATGGGAACAACGGGCCCCTCAGGCAAAACAACAAATGGGGCCCATTCCAACTTGGCAATGGAATCTTGGAGGTCCTCAGGAAGGTTGTCGAATCAGTCGGGAATCCCCTCTTAATCAACATGGGAGGAGGGCCTCGCTTTTGAGTTTTAACCGGCGATGTTCGCGGAGGTGGAGATTCATGCCTTGCAGCTTGCTTCCGTAGAATCTGCCTAGGAGTAGGATTTTTCTTGTAGGCTTTCTTGATCCGCCTCTTCTTAGGCTGGGAAGTACCCGCAGCCTCCGGTGGTGCGGTGGTGTCTTTGGTTTGCTGGTTCTCCGGGAACTTACATAGGGCACTATGCGGCTTAGTATTGGCCTTCTTGGCAGGAGCACTGTCAGACTCGAACAAATGAACTGGGGAAGAGCTTGAAGTGGCAAGACCTTTCCCTTTTTCCTGCTTCGCAACAGCAGGCGTCCTAGGCACCCGACTGGGCATGCCAGCAAGATGCTCACTTGCATGAGGAGAAATGACTGGGGACTGGGGTACTGAGCCAGTTGGTGTTGGCGTAGTGGAATAAGTGGCTGCATTCTCATCCGGAGAAGATACTTTCTTGGTCTTGCGGGGAGTTTGCTTTTTCCTCATGTTGCGTTTCAATCCTGAGATAAGGCACGTTATTAGTGCGAGGGTAACACCAATGTGGAAACAATTATTTATCCCTCAATATAGCAACCAAAAGTTAAGCTAATGCTCCCCACATGTGTAAGACGTATCTACGACAGCCCAACGGTGAAATAGAGAAAACACACACACAAAATTCAACATCATTCAAGATGACCAAGAACTCGGGCACAGTAGAATTTTTCAACATCATATTCAAAATTGCAAACTAATTTAGGCCCTAGAGTGTAATTAATGCAATTTTTCACTTGCCCATGCAGTGCTCTACACAAGAATCAAAGATAGGGACTCAAGAGCAGGCGTATTATGCAAAGACACAAGTTGAACGCACGTAGGCAGAGAACATGGGTTGTGTATGCAAAATCACCCAAAATTTCAACACCAAACTCGCATGCTCTTGAAAGCAGGCAACCAAAACTTTTTGTAGTGTGTTATCAAAAGAGAGGGTCAGCGAGCGAAACATACCTTGGTGAGCGAAGTGCAACATGAAATCAGTTCGTGCAGGGTTTGCACAGTGAATTGCGATGGTTGGAGAGAGAATGTGAGTTGAACGGGTGAGAGAAAGAGAAAGTGCAGAGGTTACCTTTTTAAAGTAATTATTTTGGAGCAGGGGAAATCTTCTAAAAAGATTTGAATTTATCAACCGAAAACAATAAAAAAATTGCCTCCTACACGCGAAAGTAAAAGTAACTCGGCCAAAAATATGACCTTTACTGTATAGGTACCATGCTGTAGCATGTTGTTAGCATGTAGCTAGCACCCTCTGAACACCCCCAAACTCATGCTCAACAGTTCTCTCGATTTTCTAAATTAACAACTAAAGAAACAGATAAAAATAATTAACAGTAAGCGTGAAATATAATTGGAAATCTTTACAAACAGAACTGATTTCACTCAATACTTGAGGGTACACGCAAGAGGGAAACCAGTGTTACCAGGATTTATTTAAGCATCTTGCAATGTAGTGGAGGTCTTCTCCCTGTTGAAAACCCCACCGTGATAGATCTTCACCCGCTCACCATTTACCTTGAAACTCCCTGCCAGAGACTTCATCTTTCAGATCCACTGCTCCATGAGGGTAGACCTTGGTTATGGTAAAGGGGCCAGACCATCTGGACTTTAACTTGCCAATGAACAGTTTCAGCCTGGAATTGAACAGCAGAACTTGATTCCCTTCCTCCAAGATTCTGAACCTGGTCCGTTTGGCATGCCACATCTGGCTCTTCTCTTTGTAGATTCTGGCATTCTCATATGAAGTTAATCTCAGTTCTTCCAGCTCATTGATCTCAGCACATCTCCTCTCTCCTGCAGCTAGCAAGTCAAAGTTCAACTTCTTCATAGCCCAATGGGATTTATATTCCAGTTCCAGAGGAAGATGGCATGTTTTACCAAACACCAGTCTATAAGGTGACATTCCTAAAGGTGTTTTAAAGGCAGTTCTGTAAGCCCAGAGTGCATAGTCAAGATGCTTGGACCAATCCTTCATGTTTGGACTCACCACCTTCTCCAGGATCCTCTTGATTTCCTTGTTTGAAAGTTCAGCCAACCCATTTGTTTGCGGGTGGTATGTTGTAGCAACCTTGTGCTTGATTTTGTACTTGGCCAGCATGCATGCCCAACTTCTGTTGATGAAGTGAGACCCTTCATCACTAATGACAGCCCTTGGTGTTCCAAACCTAGTGAAAATATGCTTGTGCATAAACTTGATCACAGTCTTGACATCATCCTTAGCACAGGCTGCAGCTTCTACCCATTTAGAAACATAATCCACAGCAACAAGTATATAAACATTTCCAAAGGAAGGTGGGAATGGTCCCATGAAATCCAAACCCCAAACATCAAATAGTCCCAATTCCAGAATATAAGTCATAGGCAAGGCATTTGAGGCTGGCAAATTACCTACCCTCTGACATTTGTCACAATTTTTTACCCATTCATGAGCATCCTTAAAGACTGTGGGCCAAAAGAAACTAGATTGGAATACCTTGGGAGCTGTTCTTTGTCCTCCAAAATGGCCTCCATATGGAGCTGAATGGCATTTCTCCAGAATGTCAGTCATTTATACTTCATGAACACATCTTCTCAACACCTGATCAGCACAGAGTTTATATAAATAGGGTTCATCCCAAAAGTAAAATTTGGCATCATGATAGAACCTTTTTAACTGTTGTCCTTTCAAATCTAGAGGAAGAAACCCACTCGCCTTGAAGTTAGCAAAGTCAGCAAACCAAGGTGGAGTTTCTGAGGAAACAATGAAAAGCTGCTCATCAGGGAACCATTCTTGAACTTGAATAGCCTGTTCCTCCTGCTTAATCCCTTCTAATCTGGACAGACGGTCAGCAACCTGATTCTCTGTGCCCTTCCTATCTTGAATTTCCAAATCAAACTCTTGTAGAAGGAGCACCCATCGAATAAGCCTAGGTTTGGCATCCTTCTTGAAGAGTAAATACTTGATGGCTGCATGGTCAGTGTGGACCACAACCTTAGCTCCCAGCAAGTATGGCCTAAACTTCTCAAAGGCAAAAAACACAGCAAGCAACTCTTTTCTTGTGGTGGTATAGTTGATTTGAGCATCCACCAAGGTCTTGCTAGCATAGTAGATAGGATGAAAGAGCTTGCTCTTTCTTTGTCCAAGTACAGCTCCAATGGCAAAGTTGCTTGCATCACACATAACTTCAAAAGGTAAGTTCCAATCTGGCACACACATGATATGAGCTGAAATCAGAGCTTCCTTTAAGATCTCAAAGGCTATTTGGCATTCAGATGTGAAGTTAAATGCTGAGTCATGCTCCAGCAAGGAGCACAGGGGCTTGGATATCTTTGAAAAGTCTTTTTTGAATCGTCTGTAAAACCCTGCATGTTCTAGGAAGCTTCTTACTCCCTTGACTGATAAAGGTGGTGGCAGAGTCTCAATAACAGCTATCTTAGCCCTGTCAACTTCAATCCCACGTTTTGAGATCTTGTGGCCCAAAACAATACCTTCCTTCACCATGAAATGGCATTTTTCCCAGTTTAGAACCAGATTACTCTCTTCACACCTAGCCAAAACTTTCTCCAGATTATTCAAGCAGGTATTGAAATCAATCTCAAATACAGAAAAGTCATCAATGAAGATCTCAAGGAAATCTTCAACCATTTCTAAAAATATAGTTGTCATGTACCTATGAAATGTAGCTGGTGCATTGCAAAGCCCAAAGGGCATCCTTCTGAAAGCATAAGTACCAAATTGACAGGTAAATGTGGTCCTCTCCTGGTGTTCTGGCTGTATTGTTATCTAGTGGTATCCTGAATACCCATCCAGAAAGCAGTAATATTCTTTCCAAGCCAATCTGTCTAGCATTTGGTCAAAAAATGGTAGTGGGAAGTGGTCTTTCCTGGTTGCATTGTTGAGTTTCCTGTAGTCCATGCAAATTCTCCAGCCGGTGACTGCCCTTGTGGGTATGAGTTTATTATTTTTGTTCTCCACCACTGTGATCCCTCCTTTCTTAGGGACACATTGGACTGGGCTAACCTATGTGCTATCAGAGATTGGAAAAATTATCCCAACATCTAACCACTTTATAATCTCTTTCTTGACCACTTCCTTCATCAATGGATTCAACCTTTTTTGTCTCTCCACAGATCCCTTAGAGTCATCCTCCAAGAATATTTTGTGCATACAGAGGGATGGACTAATCCCCTTAATATCAGCAATTGTCCATCCAATAGCTCTCTTATACTTCTTTAGAACTTGTATCAGCATCTTCTCCTTTTCAGGTTCCAAATCTGTAGCTATGATCACAGGTAGTGTTTCTTCTTCTCCCAAGTAAGCATATTTTAAATGAGTTGGAAGTGGCTTCAATGTAAGCTGAGGTGGTTCTTCAACAGAAGGTTTCTGAATCTGTTTCCCAACTGCTGGCATTTAAAACAATTTGAACCTTTCTATGAACATTCTTGGCTTCCCTTCATTCACTTCCTTCAGTTCTCCGAGCTCATTTAAAATCTCTGAGTTTTCTTCATACAATTCATCTAACTTTTCATACACCAAGGAATCTACCAAGTCCAACATAGAGCACTCCTCCAGATCATCCCTTTTATTTTTCATAGACTTGGACATGTTGAATGTGACTTGTTGATCATGCACCTGCATGGTGATTTCATCATTCTTCATATCAATTAAGGCACCTCCCGTTTTTAGAAAGGGCCTCCCCAAGATGATGGGAATTTCCTCATCTGCTTCAAAATCCAGGATAATAAAACCAGCAGGAAATATTAGATTCTCCACCTTGACTAAGACATCCTCAATTTTCCCTTCAGGGTAGACTGTGGATCTGTCAGCTAGTTGCAAGGTTACAGTGGTAGGTCTGGCTCCTCCTATCCTCAGCTTTTTAAAAATAGATAGGGACATCAGATTTATGCTTGCACCAAGATCACACAATGCTCTCCCCACATCCTGGCCTCCTATAGAGCAGGGTATTGTAAAACTCCCTGGGTCCTTGAGCTTAGCAGGTAGCTTCTGGTTGAATAGAGCACTAGTCTCTTCGGTCATGGCTACAGTTGCAAACTCACTCAGAGTTCTCTTCTTATTCAGCACATCTTTCAAAAACTTGGCATAACTGGGCATTTGCTCCAACGCTTCCACAAATGGGATATTGATGTGCAGCTGCTTTAGCATTTCAAAGAATTTGCCAAACTGTGCATCTTCCTTCTTTCTCTTGAATCTTTGAGGATAAGGTGGGGGTAGAAGAGTATACTGCCTCGGCTCTTTCTCTTTTAGTGTTGGTTCAGGCAGAGCAAGTTGCTTACTTGCTGCAGCATGAGTTTCAGCATTTTCTTGGACTATCTGTTCTGCTCTTATGTCATCCTGTTTGTCCTCTTCTTGAGTTCCAGATACATCTTCAGCTTCATGTGGTTCGGGTACAACCTCCGCTAGTTTTGTGCCACTTCTCAGAGTAACTGCCTTCAACTGTTCTTTCCCAGGCCTTGGATTAATTGTGTCACCAAGTAAGGTATCCTGCGGCCTATTCTTCATTTTAGTGGCCAGTTGGCCAATCTGGACTTCCAGATTTCTGATTGTTGCTTCCTGGCTTTGGCTTCTTGCCTCTGATTTGACCATGAAATCCTTCATCAGGTTCTCCAAGGACATAGAAGCTTGGTCTGTGTTCTGCATTTGTGGTTGCTTCATGTGTTGTTGTTGTTGATAGCCACCCTCAGCATTTTGCTTAATCTGTTGTTGTTGCAGTTGTGGCTGTTGGCCCTGCTGCTGCATAGGTTGTTGTGGCACATGTTGCTGCTGCATATGTTGTTGTGGCCCTGATGAGTTCCCTTGATTAGACCAAGAGAAACAATGATGATTTCTCCATCCTACATTGTATGTAGGAGCATATGGATTGTTCTTATTATTTTCCATGTAGCAGACAGATGCAGGGTTATGTGGGCACTCATCAAACATATGTGCTTCTCCACAATAGATACATGAGGTATCCATTAACAATTGATTCACTGTCTGTGGCATTGGTTGTGATGATTGAGATAGTTGATTTGCTACCATGGAGGCTTCCATACTCTTAACAGAAGTCCCAATTGCTTCTATCTAAGCTTGCATATTGGTTAGGATGCTAGATTCTGCACCTCCTGTCACCTTCTTAGCTGTTTGGGCTCTAGATTTTGACCATTGACAGTTATTCTCAGAGATCCTCTCTAGAATTTCAAAGGCTTCATTGTAGGTTTTCAACAGTATGGCTCCATTGGCAGAAGCATCCAGTACTAACCTTGAGGTTAGGTTCAACCCATTGTAAAAGGTCTCCAGCTGAATGCAGTGAGGTATGCCATGATGTGGACATTTCCTCAGCTCCTTATACCTCTCCCAAGCTTCACTGACTGAGTCCTCATCTTGTTTGAAAGCCATGATGTCATTTCTGCAACTTGTATTCCTGGTAAGGGGAAAGTATTTCAGCAGGAACTTCTCTGCCATCTCATTCCATGAGGTTACAGTTTCTGGTTGGATGATGTTCAACCAAGTTCTAGCACTATCCCGTAAAGAGTAGGGAAATAGCCTTAACCTCAATGCTTTTGTAGGCACACCAGGTAGCTTGAAGTTATCACTTACATCTTGAAAGGATTTCAAATGAAGATGTGGGTCTTCTGATGCCAACCCACTGAATTGCCCTATAGTTTGCAGCATCTGAAACATGACTGGCTTTAATTCGAACTGCACTGCTGCAATCTCTGGTTGCACAATTCCAGACTTCAAAACATTGAACTTAGGATCTGCATATGCTCGAATGCATTTATCCTTAGCATCTACCATAACCAAAGCATTTCCTGGTCTTGGTTCTCCTTCTCCTTGGTTAGTCATTTGATGTCTCCTTCTTCTTTGTCTTCTTTTGTTTCTTCTAAATGTTCTTTCAATTTCTGGATCAAATATCAGAAATTCTGGTGGTTCTCTCTGGTTCATACACCAAACAAAACCTGAAAAGTAAACAGCAAATCTAATATTAGATCTCTTGTTTCTGTGCTTCTGTTAATGATATAATATAAGTATATTTTAGCTGTAGTTAAAGAGCAACAAGATTCTTTGGCACTCCCCGGTGCCAAAAACTTGATACGTGCAAAACGTGTGCAACAAAGTGCAAGTATACACTGCCAAGTAATATCTAGAAGTATCTAGAGTCGATCCCACAGGGAATGCCTCATATGAAGAATCGTGCACACAGTCAGCATACAGCAAGGTTCAATCAATTTTTGTGTTAAGCTTAATCCTAATGCAAGAAAAGTAAATTAACATGAACAAGCAATGATGATTTTAGAACCACACAACTAACAAGATAAATTAAGAATTCAGTCAAACAAGCAACTCAGGTTGCTGACTCTACTTGCTGGAAAGATGTTATAGCATGAGTCCTAGCATGTATTCAAGTGTTGAATCTCTGAATTACTTTATAGTTCTTCCGAACTATAAAGATTGCTTAAGATAATATCCAATCCACATATTCCTATGCTAGATTAAATAACACTCAGCTCAAAGTAAGTAAGATTCATTAAGCACACTAAATCCACACATTTTCCGATGGCTAGATTTAGCTCAAATCAGGGCTCTCTCCTAAACATGCATTTCCAAACATGAGCAGAAATGTATCTTAGCTAAGTTGGCCAAACTAAGTAAGATAAGAATGATAAACACCCAGATTTGATAGAACAACAAAGATTCAAATCATAACATCAATCCAACAACAGATCAACAACCCAAGCTTAAAGTATTTAGCTCATAACTATAATCGTCTGAAACATAGTTGTAATATCTTCAGAAATAAACATAAAAACAATTTAAAACTGCAAACAGAGATGGCTAGGGATGAATTCCTTCAATCCCTCGATGGTGTCCTCATGATTCCTCCTTCGGCCACTCTCTAGGTTCACTCTATGGTGCCTGATCTTTCTTCCTTCTCAAGAATGGAATATTTTCTCTCTGAAATCACACACCCGGGAAGTGACCTGGTTTTCCCTTTTATATGTGGCTTCCAAACTTCTAGAAGAATATCTTCTTAGGTTTCCTCAATTAATGTTGTGGTGCCTTAATTCTCCCTGCCCAGGTGGCAACAAATCCAGGTGCTTTCACTTTCCAGCTCAGCCAAGCATCTTCACGTCCTTGTCAGCACTCAACAGATGGCCCAGAAAATCAGGATTTTCTCTCTCTCCCCGTCTTTCTCTTTCTGGACTCCCCTGCCTGCTACAGCACGCTCTCAGCATCTTACCCAGCATGCACATTTCCTTAGGATTTTTACCCTTTATATTTTCCTGCATTTTACTTGCTAAAAATAGACCAAAAGAGATTAATTTGCAACACTGACTTACTAGACACTAGCTATGCATACACAAGCTTATTTAACCCTAAACTGACCTAAAACAAGACTCAAAGGACTCAAATTTATTAATTTAAGAGCATGAATATAACTCTCATGAGAGAGTTATCACTAACACAGAAACAAACAAGTGCAAGGAAATATGGATCCGGTCCTAAGCGACTTCAACAACGACCAGTTTCTTAGGACTGACCGGCATTGATACCACTTGTTGGTCCCGAAATCAGAGATGTATTGTATGTAGTGGAAGTTTAAATTGAATTGCACTTTTGAAAATTGAATCTCAGTTTTCGGTTTCCGAAAACTCAGTTTTAGCTCAACGTAAATTTAAGTTTCAATTTCAAGTATACACTTCAATACTTTGAAAGTATTAAAGGTTTCAAATAAGTATGGAAACTTAACATGCAATAAACAACTCAGGATATTTTATAGTGGTTCGGAGCCTTAAGTCCTACATCCACTCTTCCGAACTTAATCGAGAAATTTACTAAGGATCATATTACAAGCCTTCTCACGATCTATAGCTAACCCATTGGAAGCCAATGTTCTTCGGCCTTCTAGCGCACTCGTCCAAAAACTCCTTGTTGTCTGCTTCCTTCTTTAGTCTTGAAGTGAGGACGCACCTCGCAACTTTCAAACTGGATGTTGGATGTTTACTGTTTTTCCTAGAATAAGGTTGGTTGGCAATCGCCCATCAGAGCCAGAGTTCCGGACTGGAAACTGACTGTTGTATTTATTACTTAAAAAGTAATAAACACCAAGTAGGTAGCTTAAGCTTGGAAAGCTTCAGCCTCGTGTACTTTGACAGATATACGGAATGATGAGCTTGAGCAAAGATGATAAGCCTCGTGTTCAGAAACGGAAAGTTCAGAGAGCTTTTTGACAGAGTTTTGGC
Source organism: Plectranthus barbatus (assembly GCA_026898455.1). Classification (NCBI taxonomy): domain Eukaryota; kingdom Viridiplantae; phylum Streptophyta; class Magnoliopsida; order Lamiales; family Lamiaceae; genus Plectranthus; species Plectranthus barbatus. The sequence goes on from JAPKLW010001264.1 coordinate 33,222, forward strand.
TTGGTTTCACGCGAGTTCCAAGTGTTCTCCTCTGAAGTGGCTGAATAGGCAGCTTGGTCAATGATTTGAATTGTGTTCATTAGACACAAAGATTCAACCATTGGAGACAAATAGAATGTCGTCCAATCATCACCCATTCTTTATCTGCAGTAGCAACCTGCTCTGAATTACTTTTGACTGTGGCAGTGTACTTTTCATCTGCTCTCGTCAGACTCAGTTTCAGTTCGAGGAATCTTAAGTTTGAGTTCCTCGTACTATTTTTTTGAGCGACACTTTAAGGAATCTTCTATATGACTTTGAGCTCCACTTGGATTCCTTTTGTCTTCTTGAGTTTCACGTGCTCTTCGACTTCTGAAACTGAAAACTAAAATCCTCATGATTTCAAGTTTTAAGTTTCGACTTTTCTTTAGTGAAAACTCTTTTTGCAGAAATTGAGTTTCTGGACATTTAAGTTTCAAGTCCCAAAACTTTACCTCAGCATTTCAAGTTTCTTAGCGTCTTCACTTTAAGTTCTGAAACATGATTCTTGACATCTCAAGCTTTTACTTCTAATAATTTTGTTCTTTCGAAAACTGAGTTTATGAATGCTCGATCTTCTGCTTCCAATTTTTAGTCTCTATTACAACTCGATATATCCTATACATGGATTACATGAAGAAACATACTAGAAACTTAAAATCTGGTTTTGACACACCAAAATATCAAATAAGGGTAAACTGAAACTCAGTTTCTAACCATCATTTCAAAATATATTTTAATTTATATAAAGTTTGTTTTGATGAACTATAATATCTAATTCATGTTTCTAGTTTTAGTCGTTAAGAAATTCTTGTGTTCTAATATCATGCAAAATATATTTTAAGTTATAAAATTCTTGTTTTAATGGACTATAATATGTAATTTATTTTTCTAATTTTAATCATCTTTTATTTTTGTTGATATATGAGAAACTTTGTGTTGTTATGAATTTATACCCTTCTCATGAGATTGAATTGAGTATAAAACATAAAACTCTATCATCTGAACTCAGTGTCCGCTTCGTTCTACTCAACTAAGTCGCGAAAGATTTTCTTATTGATTTTGAGTTGTTTATACTTGTTAAATTTATGAGAATGGTTTTATAATTTAAAGTTTTGGTACCATGCGATTGATATATGTTAAAATTATTGTTTGGAATTGATGGTTATTTGGTGTTTTGATAATATAGAGAAGATCATGTTGTAACTTTGTGTTTGTTAAAAGATTTTGGTGATTAATATATTGATGGATATAATGTCATTCTTGAGTAATTACTTAATTGGGAAGGATTTATTTTTTTATATTCAAACTATTCTAATTTTTTTTTTATTATTGTTCTAATAGAAATGACTCTATCTAAATATTATAGATGAGTCAATTACCCATACATATTTTGATCTTTATGGCCTATGAACCGAACCCACATGAGAGCATAAGTCAACGGTTGATGAATTTCTTCCGATTAAGATTTTTGGTGATTTTAAAGGAGGAAGAAAAGAAATATTACAAAATATCAAAATTATTCTATAGTGCATATAAACTGCATCATAATGCACACAAAATATATTAAATCTTAAACGTTGGATCACAATTTTGAAGGTTGAGATTCATTCTTATTTCTCATTAAAAAAAAATTATATGGATTATTGGTCCCAAATCAGAGTGTGTATGATATGCAACAGAAGTATTACAAACTTGCGCATTCCAAGCTGGTTGTTTAAGCACCAGCTTGGGTTCTGAAAAACTGGTTGTTAGCTCAAATTTATACTTAGTCAATTGTTCAAGTATACTCCAACACTTTGAGAGTGTTGGGTTTTTAATACAAAGTAAGAAGTAAAGAAAGTGATAAATTGCAAAGGATTTTAAGAGGTTCAGACTCAGCAGTCCTACATCATCTCTTCATACCAAGGTCAGGAAGGAAATCACTAAGTGTTGGTTTACACAGTGTACTGCGATATGTAGCTTGCTAGTAGATGCCTCGTCTACTAGTCCACAAGCGCACTCGCTTAGCTTTGTATGCCTTCACTTCTTCAGATCTAGAGTGTGGGCGCACCACGCAACCTCCAGTTGGTCGATGAGAATTTGCTTTCTTCTCGGGAACTTGCTGGTTGTGGTATACATTCGTAATGGTTACTACTAGAGAAGTAGTAACTCTAAGTTGGTTTCTTACTTGCTGGTTGTGATATACACCTGTAATAGTTACTACTGGCGAAGTAGTAACTCCAAGTTAATTTCTTACTTGGAAACTAAGAAGACCAAAGAGGTAACACTAGCAAGAATGCTAAGTGTCTCGTGTCCAGAATAGCACACGATAAGTTGGTTTATCATTTTATAATATATACTACCTCCGTCCCAAAACATTTGTCTGGTTTGGAAATGGCACATATACCAATGCGAGTAGAGATAGAGGAAATTAGTATTCTATTAGTAAGTGTGTATTAATTTTTCATTTTAGGAAAGAGGACAATTGTTTGGGGACAGACGAAAAAGGAAAACAAGACAATAGTTTTGGGACGGAGTGTAACGCCCCCAACTGACCTTCCCAATTTGGGGCCACGTTACATTGATGTTTCAGGTTTTATCGAACACAATTCGAGAATTCAAAGCGGAAGACTTTAATATAAAGAAAGATAAAAGTATTTATCAAGAAGTACTTCGAGTCAAAGCTAACAAACAGTATTAAAAGTGTAAAAACAACAAGGGAAGGAAATTCAGAGAGCGGTGCAGCAGTGTGTGTAGCGTGATGGTGACATGTATATGGAGATACATGTCACAGGATCTGTAAATCTTTCAAAACCCACTTTATTTCACCTGCTTACACCCCGCTACTCCCATCCATGCTGCTTAACCTGCACGTTTTAGAAATAACGCGAGGGGCTGAGTACTTTCGTACCCAATGAGGAACATGCCCGAAAACATATATTTATATAGGAAACATGCTATGCAACTCACACAGATAGACATGGGGTTTTATTGAAAAGAACCATGCTATCCAAAACTTTTTTTTTTCACGCACGTGCTATTTACATGTTATTATATTTGTTTCAGTGTTGTAACTGGAAGTTGGCCGACTTCCAAGTTACGATGATCGTACCCAATGAGGAACATGCCCGAAAACATACATTTATATAGGAAACATGCTATGCAACTCACACAGATAGACATGGGGTTTTATTGAAAAGAACCATGCTATCCAAAACATTTTGTTTTCACGCACGTGCTATTTACATGTTATTATATTTGTTTCAGTGTTGTAACTGGAAGTTGGCCGACTTCCAAGTTACGATGATCAGTCAGGAATGTAACACATTCAACCTACTGTCATCTAAGTGCACTAGTCTCATCAATCCAATTTGAGACCCGATCGTTTAATATTCATCATTCACAACTCCGTATTTATAATCTCCACATCCACATATAACAAATTTCACCTTATATCTTCCAAAATCCCAATCATATGAAGTCGCTACTTCATACTACTAAATGAGTTCTAGCTCAGTTATGAAAACCTGGTTCCAAACTCATTTGTTATTCTCTCTTGTCGATGGGAAATGACAGAGGACAAATATAATAGCACAAAACAATGCATAGCAGTCTCGTTTCAAATTGAAGCATTTTATAACACATTTTGAAAATAAAACACGCATCTTGAGTTTTTACTGAAATAGTTTCCCACCTCGTTATCAGCTTTTAATTTAGATGTTTTCTGCTAGATAGAGCTCAATCGAACCTTGCTTTCAGATCCCTACAATTGGTCAGGGTTATTCGGATTAATACAACAATCTAAGACCGGACAACTCACATAACTTAATGTAATAACTTAATCTCAGGAATCAAACAAGGTTTGGGAAGAATTTGGAAAGGAACGAAAATGCAAAACTAGAAGGTCTGCCCTCTGTCTCGACCGAGACAAGCCATTTCGGTCGAGATGTCTGTCTTGACCGAGACAAAAGCAATTTCGACCGATATGGGCATATTGACTGGGATGAGTCCATCTCGGTCGATGTGTCGATATACACACATCGACCGATATCCTTTCCATCTCGCCCGATCTATAAACTTCGACCGATGTTCCTCCTTTTCGGGAATTTCTCTGTCTCGGCCGAGTTCAACCCTATCTCGACCGAAATGAATATTTCAATCGAGAAGGGTATCTCAACCGGGATGCCTGTATCAACCGAGATGAGCTCCATCTCGGCCGATACGGGTCGTCTTCTCCGACTCTCCGCACGGTGGACCTGCAACTCGCGATTCTGGCCACTCCGGCCATCCGATCATACATGCAATAACATCATCCGACTCCCTAGACACCCTAGAACATGATTTTACCCTCAAAATACTAATTAAATGTAAGAAATGAGGGTTGGGAGTGAGCTCACCGGAAACTCTCTCTCTCCGGCGAAGAACGCGTTTCCGGTGGTGAAACCTACAACTCTTGATGTCCGAACGCTCTCCACAAGCTGGGGAATACGAACATAGCATCCAAACAACGATTTATGGCCGAAATATCAAGATTCAATCTCAAAATCCTCAAAATTGAAATATACACCCACCTCACCTTCTCTCTAGAATTTCTCCGCCCTCGCTTCACTTCACGGCAACTGCTTTAGCTCGAATTGAAGCCCGAAGAACAAGCTGTCTACTGGTGGTGGTGGTTCGTTGAATGGTGACTAGAGGTGGCCGGAATCTCGCCGGAAAGGTGGCGGTTTATGGGGTGTTTGTCTGAAAATGGTGTAGTTCTAGTCTCTCTCTCTCTAGCTTATAGTATAAGGCTGAAAAAGTTTACCTTATAACACTTACCCTATATATATATATATATATATATATCCCTCTCCCTACATTGTAATATACAATATCATATAATCTAGGTATGACTATAATCCATATAATTTCATAAGATAATCCATAATTCAAGATTATTTCCATCTTATAATAACAAATACATTTCATGAACTCCACAATTTTCATGAATTCGTCCATTCTCGTATAATTATCAAACCAAGCTTTGATAGTCTCTGTTTCATGACATTGATATAATTCATGAATAATTCTTCTCAATTTCGATGAATCTTGATAATTCCTTTCAAGATGATGAAATATTCAAACTCAATAACATAATTAACTTCTTCAACTCCAATCAATTAAATGCTAATGTTTCTCAATAAATGGGAAATTCATCTTCAATAAATCAATTGATCCTTACACAAGCTTAATTAAGCTTGGGGCATTACACGGAGGGAGTAATATTTTCTAGATGAAAAAATGAATTAAAATAATTGTATTGTTGTCCATACATATACAATGCATATATTAACTTTATACAATGCAATAATGATACTAGTTCTCCACTAGTGACTATTATGGATGTATGCCACCCCAGCAAGTTCCTGATAAGAACGCAAATTCTAATCGACCAGTTGGAGGTTGCGTGGTGCGTCCACACTCCAGATTTCAAGAAGTGTAGGCAAGCAAATACTAGGCGAGTGCACTTATAGACTGGTAGACGAGGCATCTACCAAAAGCTACATATAGCACTCCATTGTGTAAACCAACACTTAGTGATTTCCAAACCTAGCTGGTTGTGGTATACAACCGTAATAGTTACTACTAGAGAAGTTGTAACTCCAAGTTGGTATCTGATAAGCTCGTTTTTCTACTCTCTTATCGCATTGTTTTTCCTTTCTTTTATGCATTTTACCTTGTTTTCTTGAATAAACTGAGCATGAGTATGTATTAGAGGGTGTTATGCTTGCCATGGTGAGATTTTACAGGTTTTAGGCCAAATCCAATGGAGAACCCGTACCGAAAGCAGCAGATGTTCAAAGAAACAGTCACTATTTCTTCCACCGTTGGAATCTGAGATAATGGATCATGGCATTTGAAATATCTTTGAGTTGGCTTTCCAATGCAACTGGAATCGGATCAATCGGAGTTTGGATGCGAAAGTTATGGCCAAAACCGTGAGACTGCGCAGAAGGGTCGGAAGTGGCAAAACGTCTCTGTTTCGGCCGAAATCAAATCATCTCGGTCGGGCCAAATTATTCATCTCGGCCGTGGCAAGAGCCATCTCGGCCGAGACAGACTATTTAGGCGAGATTTGGTGAGATTTTCACATATTTTGGGCGAGAATTGCTTGGGGAACAAGATAT
>JAPKLW010001264.1:39398-56911 GCA_026898455.1 Plectranthus barbatus
TTTATTTGCCCTTTGCTATAATTTGTATGCAGATTTAGCATCGATCAGTATCTTACTTGGAAAGTAAGAAGACCAAAGAGGTAACACTAGCAAGAATGCTAAGTGTCTCGTGTCCAGAATGACACACGGTAAGCTGGTTGATCAGCTTGAATGCTTTGAAAGCTTGAGTATGAAAATTTGCAGAGTTTCGCTCAGATGTGTAGGGTTCGTCACCTTCTCCTTTGAGCTCCTTATTATATTCATAGGCATTTTGGAGAGGTTTGAGTTTGGAGCCACTGTGAGACATGAGAAATCCATCCAATTGAAGTGTTTCCTTTTCCTGAAATGTTGTGTTTTTTGCTGACAAAGTAGGTGACTCGTAACCTTTTTCAAAACGGCTTTCTACTAGTCCCAGGAATCCTCTACTGGTTGATTCCTTGGACAAACATGCATTCGTAGACTTTAAGATCTCTTTTATTAAGTTTGGACTTTGAACTTGTCATGGTTCTACTTGTGAGTTTGAGATTCGCCCTTACTGGTGACACTTTGCTGATAAGCACCTTGCTGGTAAACATGAGCTGGTAATGATGTGTCAGTCAGCAACCTTTAAATGTTGCATCCAAGCTGGTTGCTTGTTCTTGAACTCCCAGTTGGTAGTCAGTTTCTCCCAAACTTGCTCGTAGTCGGTTTCTTACAACTCGATAAATTCTTAAACAAAACTTTACAAATTTTGAACTAATCTAAGGCAGAGACTCACTAATTAGTGGTGTTAGACACATCAAAATATACATAAAAGGTGAGAATTACATCATACAAATATTCTAATTGAAAAAGATGTCATTATGTCTGGAAAAGTGGAAATATTTGTGGAAAATAACTAATTCTTAAATATATAATTAACAATGACTATTTAAGATTTTTGTATAGTCAAGTATTTACTTTTTTTAAAAAAAAAAAACAATACCACAATTTTGGCTACTTCTATCAACTCATCACGAATTTGGCAAAAAAGTACGCATTTGATTTGAAGGCAACAATTTTCAAACTGATATCAAATTTAGTAGTTAAATGAATATTTTAAGTAATCTAATATAAAAATAATTTTTTTATATAATTTTATATTTGTATCCAGGTTAGCCATTAGTTTTATATAATTTTGTTAAAATTTAGATCGCTCTCAAGTCGCGCCCGATCGTCTTTGGGTCGTATTCCGTCACTCCCAAGCTGACCATTCTTTCTTTATACTCCCTTTGTTTCATTTTATTAGTCTCACTTGCCTTTTTTGTCTGTTCCATTTATTAGTCTCGTTTCTCAAAATGACCATTTTCCACTACACTCGCATACATTGATTTTTGTGTCATTTTCATTTGGGATTAATAAAATGGGATGGAGGAAGTATTTTTTTATATTTGAGTTGCACCGGGTTACACTCACTAATAACACACATTCTGCACATAGTACACAACTCTTACACACACATTTTGCACTCTTACACACACTGACGCACACATTTTACACAATCCACACATATTTTTTAAAAAAAATTCTTATTTTGGATCGCATCACACATGTTGCACTTTTAGTCACACACACTATACACAATCCAAATTTATTTAATATTGTATAATTTTAATTATAATATTTAATAATAAAAAATCTGAAAATTGTGTAATGTCACCTAAAATATGTACTTTTAATTATTTTTTAGATGTGTTGATAAAGTGTGGCCAAAATTGTGAGATTTATAGAGAAATTGGAAAATATTGGCCGTTGTAAACTTTCCAAAAGCTGCAGAGAGAGCCCACCAACAAAACCTGTTCAAAAAGTTACTCTTCCAAAAGCAGAATAACCAATACCAAAGCGACGTCGTTGCCCCGCCGGCGGAATTCTCCCACTTACACATGGAGGTCGTGGACGAGAGGTCGCCGTCCTCCGACGGCAGAGTCTGGGGTTTGTTCAAGCTCCCTTTCCGAAATTCGCACCAGACGTCGTCTTCGTCGTCCGCAAATTTCGCTCATTATCAGCAGAATTATGGCCACGGAACCAATAACGGTCAGCTTTCGTTGGATGGATCAGCTTCGCACGCCACCACCGGGACCTCGGTGTCTTCTGTTGCCAGATCGCTGCTCCCCACACGGCGTCGTCTGAAGCTCGATCCCTCTAATAAGCTTTATTTTCCTTGTATGGACTGCCACCACTCATGAATTTGCTTGATTCTTGTTTGGATAGTGTGTTTTTTAGATGTAGGTTGTGTTTAATTGCTTCGTATTGCTTGATTGATTGATGATGATTATATTGAGGTGAGTTTACTTTTACTTCCTTAGTTTGACTGAGCTTGATCTACCTCGGGTGTTTTGTAGCAGGCGGTTGATGGTCGATGTGGTTAAAATTAGTCTTACTGAGTTGTTAAGTTCTTGGTGATTCGAGGTTCTTAGGATGATGATCTTGCTTTAGTTGAAGCTCTTGTTATCCATATCTTTTGTTTTTAGGGACTTTAATTGGTTAATTCGCCAATAGACCCGATAGTAAAGTAAATGTTATGTAGGACTTCTTCTGCACGAGTTTTGAGTTCGACATAATAGTTCTGAAATTTAAGTTTCACAGACGCTAGAGATTGACATTTTTCCATGCTTCAAGAAGAGATTGATCTGTAGTACTAACTGTATAGTTTTGAAACACTAGGTACGACTTTCTGACTTTATGATTTTAGGATAGGGCTTACTTCAACTAACTTTTGGGTGCATTTGCCTCCTTTTTTTTTTTTTTTTAATCCCCTTTACTTTGCTGTGTCAATTTATCTTATATTTCTTTTTCGATTCGATATGATGGGTGAATTCATTTGTGCCAAAGCACAGGTTTGGACATGCATGGAATTGCCCTTTTCTGTATATGAGCAACAAGCTTGTAATTTCACTGTATAATCAGTTTTGTATGTATAGGAACCAAATGAAATGGCTGAACCAAGGTTGTATTATTTGCATTGACTTGGATAAATTTTTTATCTTCCTGCAGATGAACCAGGTAAGCAAGTTCGAAGTGCTATTAAAATTAGAAATACAAGCAAGTCTCATGTAGCTTTCAAGGTATGCCAAGTTGCATTTTTTCCTGAGCCCTCCTTATCATTAATTCTTACTCTGTGCTGACTATCTTATTTTGGTTGATTGGTTCAAATACATTTCAATTTGCTACCATCATCTATTTTTCTTATTTTTATTTATTTTCTCTTTCTGAAAAATGTTTAAAATTTGATGTTTTTTTTAGTTCCAAACGACTGCGCCTAAAAGCTGTTTCATGCGTCCTCCTGGGGCCATTCTTGCTCCTGGCGAGAGTCTCATAGCAACTGGTAACCGGATGACATGCTCCAAACATGATTTTTATGTTACTGAATTTTGTTTTTAGTTTAATTTTGGGTAAAAACTTTACCTTTTGTTCTTGGTTTTGGGTGTTGATGTCAGTATTCAAGTTTGTCGAGCCTCCAGAGAACAATGAGAAGCCAATGGATCAAAAAAGCTCGGTCAAGTTCAAAATCATGACCCTAAAAGTGAAAGGCCCAACTGACTACATACCTGAACTGGCATGTCTCATTCTTATTTTGTTCCTTGTGCAAAAAATATTTCCTATAATTTGTACGTACTGAGTTAAGTATTATTATAATCCTGACTTGGATGAAGCTGGCTATTTAATACAATCCCAGTATCATTAGAAGAATATATTTGTGGTTGTCTTGAAATATAGACTTCATTCATGTAATCATGCTGCACCATGCCCCGTGTCAGATGCTAGCTATAATTTTGCATCTGTTTTGATGCATTCTCATTTCTTTCATTTCGATTGTTTCAGTTCGATGAGCAAAAGGAAGAAGTTGCTGTGGAGCAGATACTAAGGGTTGTTTTTCTAGATGCAGAACGTCCTAGCCCTGTAAGTGAAGATTCCACCACTTCCTAATATCACATACCTATACAAGTAATTTCTCTTATAGACATGCTTGCAACATAAATGATGATCCCATTGCCGTTACATCTTTGAAGGCTCTAGAGAAACTAAATCGGCAATTGGCTGAAGCAGAGGCTGAACTCGAGGCTCGCAAGAAACCTTCAGAGGAAACAGGCCCAAAGTTCATTGGAGAAGGATTGGTCATAGATGAATGGGTAAGCCATCTAAACTCAAAGTTTCTTATTGCAAGATTCCTTTTCATCTAATTGTTATCCTCTTCCCCCCCAACTCTATGTAGAAAGAAAGACGAGAAAGATACTTGGCTCGTCAACAAGTGGAAGGGGTAGATTCTATATGATTGGAGTTTTTCTTTTGAGAGCCTTTTTACTTCCAGCTAAAAGTATGGTTTGTTGGGTGTATTTAGTTACGCTTCTTCGCGTCGATGGATATTCATTCTTTCTAAGTGTGAGTATGAGATGATGGGCATTTTCTGTCCATATGAGTTGAGCTGTGCCTCTGAATCTGATGAGCCTCTGTAGCCTGTACTGGTTAAATATTGGTATGCACCTGTAGATATGTATTTTTTTCTTCTTCAAATCAGAGAAATGATTACCCTTAAATTAGTCCTTACTATGCTCTCCTTTCTCTTTCTATTTTTGTTGGTGGCTTCAAGAAATCAATTTTACAAGTGTGGAAGACACAACACCCTTTGGCTGCCTAGAATTTTCTCAGATATGGTTATTTATAGCTCTACTTGTTACTCGATATCAATTCTATTGCAATTGAGTTCATCTTAGTCTCTAGGGGGTGATCATGAGTCGAGTCATCCCGAGCATGGCAGAGCTCGATAGAATAGCTTAGTGATGAATTTTAGCATGTAGGAAAAGAAGAAAGATTTTCATTCGGTGGTTAAAGATTTCAGTCTCAAATTAAAGTACAATCAGAATGGCAATAGTATAGAAAAAGAAACAATACATGCTGCCTTTGGACAAATTTGGCATCAATTCTTCCTATTTCTTTTATTTATTATTATAATTTTTTTTGGCCTTGTTTATTTTTGTTGGTGTAGGTCGGAAAAAATCTATATCTATATATATATATATTAAAGTAAGGCCGGAGGCAATATATGGTAGGTTTGAGTTGCATTGAATGTTCATTAAATGACAGTTTAGTTCATTAATTATTGAGAAAATATTCTATAATTATTTCACTTTAATTTGAATTTTCATCCATTTCTCAAGAAGGTAAATATGTAAAATTTTAATTTATATATTTTTGAGAAATCTCTATATATATTTCACTTTGAATTTTCATCATTTTTTTTTTGCTAAAAAAATCATCATTTTTTCAGGAAATATTTTTGGGAAATATGCATGAATCAATTTGATTGTTTTTTCTTAATTATTAATTTATATAGTTTAGGAGAATATGTATATAGGAATTATAAGTAAATTAGATTGATTTTACTTTAATTATTAGTTCCACAACATTTCTGTGTGGAAATATATATATATCTTAAATTGAATTAAATTCATTCTAAAAATGCTCCAATATTAAAATGTGAACTTTATCGATAATGAAAGTACTACTTTGATAATTGATGTGTGAAACATAATCATAAAAAATGATTTTCTAATTATTTCAATACAAATAATTGCAATTATAATTATAAATCATCAAAAAATTAGAAGTACACAAAATAAATCCTATATATATATATATATATATATATATATTTTAGGGAATTATCTATAGATCAATTAAAAATTCATTTGATTGATTTTTCCTTAATTATTAATTACCTAAAATTAGTCTATATAGTTTTGAAAAATATGCTTAAATCAATAATACTGATCTTACCTTATTCATTATTTCCACAACATTGTGAGTTTTAAAATTTAGGGAAAATGTATCGAATTGAATTCGATCCATTCAAGATTTTGGCATACATGTTAATAATAATTTCCTTATTAGGGTGAAAATTATTGTCTTAATATTTTTTTTTAATTTATCATCCATAATGTTGAAATTTATCTCAATTTATAAATTATTTATTAAAAAATGATGATCCCTATAATATTACGGTCAATAATAGTGTGGTCAACAATCTACTGTAAAATAAATATATCTTAACTTTAACTATATTTATATTGCTAAATTGGAATTTAAAAAATAATGGTCTAGCTATATTACTATTCCTAAAATTAAGGTTCCAAAATATTTATTTCCATTCTAAACAAAATCTAAGAAAATAATCACAAGAAAATATAGAAACTAATTATTACAATTAGTCTTGCAAGGTAATAAATGTTATTATGTAAATGATTCAATTAAGATGGCAAGAAATTTGTTTCGCTACTTTTATTTTTATATTTTGAAACATAAGAAAATCAAAATGGATTAGCTAAATTTTTGGCACAAATTGATAATCTAATTAAATACAATCCTCTAATTATGGTTAAAATAATCAAATTTTAGATTCTCTATTGTTATATTGACATTATAAATATGAATACATTTTTTACAATCTCTTCATTCTTCATTCTTCATCTCCTCTCAAATCTATATCTATATATATATTAAAGTAAACCCGGATGCAATTTATGGTAAGTTTGAGTTAGATTAGTTGGTCATTAATGAACTATTTAGTTAATGTTATAAATATATTTATTTGGTGGACATTACTTAAGATATACTCTAGAGATATACGCATATATTTCTAGATTTCTATAGATGATATGATTTCACCCTTATATATAGGACATGATATTGTAATTCTCTCTACACATCAATCATTAATAATATTCTATATTTTCCTCTCCATCTTGTTCTCTCTATTGTTTTCTCTTTATTATTGTTAATCTGCGATTTACGAAGGATTCGATTCACAACACGTTATCAGCACGAAGCTCTAATCAACTGAGAAGTTTTGGTGTGTATGCCCTAGGGAAGAATCGTGTCTTCCCTACAAGGTAATTATTTTGAAACTCTAAATATGATTGTTGACCTAACTTTCGAATTTATTACTTTTTGAAAAGTCATTATATTCGTTATGTTTAGATTCTATGATTTATCAATGATTTAAATATATCGATTCTGATTTTTTGAAATATAGGAAACTGAATATGTCGCATGCGGAATTAATTTGAGGGTGTTTTTTTACTTTCGATAATTTTTGAATCTCGTTCGATTAATTTTATCTGGAAAAATCTCATTTTATTTACCATGATTGACGGTACGGTTCTTGATTATGGTTTTGATGATTGACGGTGCTTATTATATCATGAAGTTATAAATTTTAGTGTGTGTATTTATTATAATTTTATGCGTACTTAGTGTGTGTATTTATTAATTTGAATTGTTTACATTCAATAATTTTAATAAATTATAAATTAAAGATATGTGTGGCCAAGCTTCATAAAATCATAATTTCATTTTACTTTTTAGTTGCATAATAATAGTCCTTATATGCGTACGTTAATGATTTGTTTTGGTCAATTGAAAAAAAAATTAAGCTGATTGTGGGATAATTTTTAGTTACATAATTTACTCCTCAATCTAATTAATGATTCGTGTCTAATCTATCAATTTAGGCATATGCTTTAGTTATAAGTTTAATGTTTGATATCTATTAATTATAATATTTTAATTATTTACGTGTATAATTGGATATGCATAGCTTTCCTGTTATAATGTAACCTATGATATCCTTTTATGCATAATTTATATAGTTTGAAAATGTATGATATCAAGAAAAGAGAATTTGTTGAGCTCGCCCTTGATGGCAATAACTATTTAACATGGGCTTTAGATGTTGAAATTTTTCTAGCTTCATGTGATCTAAGCAACACCATAATTCAAGATTCTTCAAGTAGCTCTGCCCAGAAGGCAAAAGCTCTCATTTTTCTTCGCCATCATTTGAATAAAGACCTCAAAAACGAATATCTTACTGAAAAGGATCCCGTTGTGCTATGGCAATCCCTGAAGGATCGCTTTGATCAACAAAGATCAATAGTTCTACCTCAAGCACAATATGATTGGTTGAATTTGCGATTTCAGGACTTTAAGTCTGTAACTGAATATAATTCGGCTTTGCACCGCATAGTATCGCAACTAAAATTCTGTAAGCAGAAAATTACAGAAGTTGAATTGATAGAAAAAAACTCTATCAACATTTCATGCTAGCAATCTTGTACTCCAGCAGCAGTACAGAGCAAAAAAATTATGCTAAGCATTCTGAACTCATATCTGCTTTACTTGTAGCAGAAAAACATGATCAACTTCTTATGAGAAATCATAATGCACGACCTGTTGGTTCAAATGTCGTGCCTGAAGCACATGCTACAGCTCAACGATATAACGCTCGAAGAGGTAGAGGACGAGGTCCAAGTTAAAATCGTGGTGGCAGAAGCTGGTCACATCGTGGTGGTCGAGGTGGCAGAAATAATAATGATGCCAAATTTCAAACTCATGGACGAGATGATCAAACCCTTATGAATGATCATAATACAAAATCTGTTTGATTACAAAAAACTGCTAGAAGCACATATATAATAGATGTGATCGAGAATGATATTAAGAAACTGTTAGTTAATGACGCAAACCGCGCCTGAGGCACATTTAACAAAATAGTTATATCTATAGTTGAGGGGTTTCCAATTTATAAATAAGGTTGGTAAATGAAATGGTCAAAATCATAAGTATATAATGATATTGAAATTTCGTAATGACCATATTAGTTTGCCTGAAGCAAATCTAATTTTCAATAGTTACGGTGGTAGTATGCTAAGAATGGAGCTCTTGATTTTCGAAAGAAATAATAAACTAATTCTTTCATAATTTAGCTTACGCATTGTGTTTATATCCTATATGTTGAAAATGATTAATTTTTATTGTTATTATTGTTACTCTCATTTTGTTTGAATTAAACTGTTTCCAATTAAATTATTGATCTTATTATAAAGTTGCGTCAAAATGAATGATTCATAATCTTTTATTTATGGCATGAGTATTTTGGATCATATTGGGCATAATACTATAATGTGTCGGATAATTATAATGTTATTTGCATATAACATGCAAAATAAAGTAATATATCTCATAAGATATGTGGACCAATTTATCAAATATTAGGGTCGTTTTAAAATTTATGGTCCTTATTACCTTAAATCCGACCAGCTGCATATTGTGACCATCCCCCATATAATAGTGTGGTAAATAAATAATCATTTCCCATCTGTGAATCATTTTTTTACAGTCTATATTTGTATAACACCACCAAGATATACCTCTATGGGCTCTCCACATAATATAAATTAAAATATACGTTGTACAAAATTCTCCGTCTATAAATAAATCCTAATAGCCCATTATAGAGTACGTTGACTGTAAACATAAAGAAGATCATTTGTCGGCATTAGGGGGAGATATATGCCCAAAGATAATGGAATGCCGAAAAATGTCAAAGAATAAAAGGATCTTCATAGTTAAAGCCACACATGAATGAATCAAAACTTGCAATGTTTAGCAAGCAATCTGCCATATGCATTTATAAATGCATCTATTGTATATAGTGGAGTGATTGAACTTATGCATCATAAATAATTAAAGACCCTAATGGACCAAATGAATGAAACTCCTTAATACCAGAAGTATTAGAGACTTCATACCAGAAGTATGAGATACTTATTGGTGCATAAATTAAAAATCCGCGGTCAATAAAATCAAATATATAAATGACACTCCAGTGACCCCTGAAGAGGAATATTTGACCTCTCGAAGAGGATTGTCCTGAAGACATGAATCCCAATACATTAGCACGTGCACCAAATAATAAAATTATTGGGATTGCGGAACAAATACATTAAAATATTATGGGAAATGATAAAAATCAGATAATGCCATGAATACTATATAAAGGAGAAGATAAAAAACTTTAGAGTTGTCGACAACATACTTATTCCACAATTGTTCCAATCTGGATCCAGAGCTTAAATTCTAGAAGCATTATGATTAGCCAAAAATGTAAATGAGCAATTGGAATAGAGATTAACTCGCTCATGAATATTATCCTTGCAGGATATAATGATTACTATGAGGTGGTAAAATATAAAGCGTTATAAAGATCTCAAAGGTTTTTCGCAGAGACTCATACTTGATTTTAAATAAACTACTCTCCTATTTTGGATGACATAATGTTCCGCTACTTGATTTCTATGGCAGAAAATATAAATTTATATATGCAGTTACTAAATTCCATGACTACATATTGATATGAGTCATTGTACGATAATATTTATATTAAATCCCTGATGGGTTTTATAGAAAATAGATCGCAACATATATAGTGATGAGATCACTATATAAATTCCTCTTGAAGAAGGAATATATTAACTTGAAAATTAATTCATGCCTAAAGACGGAGTATGAAATAAAAAGACTTGGATAAGACCAAGTATTATGTCAACCTGCAGATCGACAATCTCCTGAAAAAGTTATTATTATTTCTAACACTAGTCGATGTATGATAAGAGTTCTAGAGAGATCTATTACATTTATTTAGAACACCAATGTCATTTGATCCCCAGAAGTGGATAATGTCTTATTTAGACTCAAAGAAGATAACATGATATTTTTGGACCAGAAGTTCTCTATTTAAGTGTCTTTTGTACACTATTTTATCAGGTCTGATACAATATTAAAAAATATATATATCTTGCTAGCAAGACTTGGTGCTTCTTTTACTAAGAGACATTGATAAGCACATTACTTGTTATCTTCAAGGTATACAAATCTTGGTATATCTATAAGAAACCAAGTATGACATTGGTGGTCTAAGTAAATAAAGGAATATTTATTTGACCTTGATAATTATAGATCTCGTACTCCTTATTTTTTTTCTCTATTGTGGTATTGACATTTCTTATCAGTTTGAATACTTTTCTAAACCACTCATAGATGATATTTTTGGAGAGTTACAAAATATCGTATGATATTATAATACCTGAAATATTTTTCATCCGCCAGTGTGAGGATAATAAACTTGTATTGCATAAATGATTAGTGGGTAGTGGGTACACTAGATAAACTTAATGAGGTTTATTACTTGTATTCATTTACCCACATCAACTCCCGAAGAATGATTGTTTTTCAGAATGTTTGATCTTGTGATAATCCTGAAGATTATTACAAATATGGATAATATTGTATCGTTTATAATTATAATATTATTATGTTGAATGGAGTGACAAATTCAAACTAATCATGAAGATTTTGAATATCATTGTTTTGAGGGGGAGCAACATTTTTAAAATTAAACCTTGAAGGTTTACATTATGCCCAGAAGGCTAAATAGATGTACTCTTTTTTCCTTACTGAGTTTTTCCCATTGGGTTTTCTTAGTTAAGGTTTTTAATGAGGCATCTAGTGCAACAATGAATAAACATATGTCATGTACTCTTTTCCTCGACTGTTTTATCCCATAGGGTTTTTTGCGAGGTTTTTAACGAGGCATGAACATAACGAAGTAATGTCCAAGGGGGAGTGTTATAAATATATTTATTTGGTGGACATTACTTAAGATATACTCTAGAGATATACGCATATATTTCTAGATTTCTATAGATGATATGATTTCACCCTTATATATAGGACATGATATTGTAATTCTCTCTACACATCAATCATTAATAATATTCTATATTTTCCTCTCCATCTTGTTCTCTCTATTGTTTTCTCTTTATTATTGTTAATCTGCGATATACGAAGGATTCGATTCACAACAGTTAATTATTTTTTGTGTGAATAAATTTGTATGTAGATAACATGTTAAAATTTGATTGCTTAATTGGATTACTTCCATATATGTAAATACTTCAATCATTAATTAATAATTTATTTAAGATTTTATTAATAAATATATATAGTTTATTGAAAATATAATATTTAGAAAAATTAATTCAACCAATTAAAAAATTAGAGAAAAAGAATTGCGTAATTTTATGATAGTACATTAATTGGAGCATTAATGAATTGATTTTTTTTTTTAAATTTTCAATTGAAAATAAATAATATATATGATTGGATTTATCAATCATATATTAAAGACTTAATTGTTTTCGTATAACTTACATAATATTTATTATGATCAACATAAATTATTATCATATTATTTATTTAATAATATACTAAAAAAATAATTATAAAGTTTGTGGAAATATATTAATAAAAATTATTTAAAGTCACTAATTCGTGTAGAAAATAACGCAAGTTTATGAGAACATAGAATTAAATTAGATAAATCTATTGCAAATTTATTTATTTTAAATAAAACTATTTTTGTATTTAATTTATGAAAATTTATAAGTTTTAGTTAATTAGTTTAATTTTCCAACTCAAAATAATAATTAGGAGATTATAATTGATTTGGTTAAAATATTCCAAATTTAGTTGATTTTATATAAATATAAATTGAATACATGATTTTATTAATTAAGGAAGCGATTTTATCATAATTTTATAATTAGTAATCAAATTAAATACAATCCTTTGATTATGGCAAAATATGATCAAATTTTGATCCTTTTATGGCTACATTCACACTATAAATATGACACTCATATTTACAATATCATCAACCTTATATTTTCTCTCAAATATAAAATATAATTATGCTTCATTGTTTAAGTTTTTCTTTTGTTATTATTGCAGTTTAATATTATTTAGCTTCAAATTGTGATTAAGATAATGAATCGAACATTTTGTAAGGAAAAAAACAAAAATAAAGGAATGCATACTTGCTCGAAGTTTCACATTTCAATGCAAGATCAACACACCAATAGTAATTTGCAATGCATAATTCATCATATTTCATCTTGTATATATTAAAACAATACCGGAGGTAATTTATAGAAACACTCACTTGCATTAAATGTTCATTAATATAAGAATTTAGGTTATTAATTATTAAGTGAATACATTCTATATGTAATAAGTTGCTTAAATTTTTTATAGAGGGAAATGATAATAATATAATATTTATTTGATTCTATAATAATATTAGATTTGATTCATGGTGGATGGAAATGGTAATAATAAAAATAGAGTAAATAATTTTACATATAGATAATATATTATGATTTAGTTGTTTAATTAGATTAATTCAATATAAGGTAAATATTTCAACCATTAATGAATAATATATTTGGTATTTCTAAAAAAACCAATAAAGTTTGCTGAAAATATATTTTTTTATGTTTAATCAATTCAAAATTTAGAAAGAAATAATTATGTGATTTTATAGTAATACATTTTTTTTGGAGTATAAATGGATTGAATAGTATTTCATATAATTTAATTCCAAAATCATAATTATTTTTAAATAATCTATAACTTTATATGTTAAAATACTTAATTATTGTGTAAAATATTACATAAATATTTATTAGACATTATACTAAAAGGATTCCATTATATATGGCATTAAATTTGTATGAATAAATCAGTAAATCTTTACAAAAATAGTTACAGTAATTATGGGTGATTGATGCAATGAAATTGTGTTTCGTAATCGAGTTCATATTTTCTTCTATATAAACCATACATCCATACCATCATTTCGATACAACGCACAAAATTCGTTTCTAATCAAACAAAGAGCACAAATTAAGTTGAAAAAATGGTGAAGTTTTCTCCTGCTCCTTTCCTTCTCCTATCGATGAGATGTACATTTATATATTTAAATCATTGTTACAAATAGGGATGTCAATTTAGCCCGGGACCGACGGGTTGGCCCGAATAACCCGAGCTAAACACCGGGTTAGGGTCGAAAAATTCTTAACCGATAAGAAAACGGGTTAAATGGTCCGGGCTAAACGGGTAGCGGGTTAAACGGGCTGAACCCGCCGGGCTGCGGGTTGGCCCGACGGGCTAGTCCATTTTGGAAAAATAAGTATCAACTATTTTTATACTATAGAGTAATCTTATATTTAGATGGAAGTATTTCAATGAATTTTATGTCACATAAATGATATACCTATATTTTTACCACTAAAAAATATTATATTAAATAAATAATTTATTATAATATTTGAGAAATGATTGATTTCTTAAATATTAATTATTATTTTCAATAAGTTATATTCTTTGAGTTATTTAGATTTACAAACTTATAAAATTATTTAGTAAAACTTTAATATCTTGTTAAATAAATACTTATGATAGTTTACTTTATGTTGTAACAAATTATTTAACATAATCGTGAGACCTCATCAAATTTTTTAGATATATAATACATTATATATATGTATATGTATATATATATATATATTGAAATATGATGTATATCATGCAATATTCTTTTGTAATTAATCTATCTATGTGATTTATTTAATACGATATTATTGGAGTTGCATAATTAAATAATATGATTATTTAATTTATCTAATGTCTTAGTATATAATACAATATTTTATGTTAGTATTTAATTATAATAATAATTATATTATTTTATATATATATAATTAATTTTATTAATAATATAATAAATACTTAAGTTTAATAAAAAATTAAAAATTAAAAAAATGTAATTTTGTCAGCCCGATGGGCCAGCCCGAAAACCGAAGGGTTAGGGTTAGGGTTGAGAATTTTCAGCCCGATAAAAATTGCAGCCCGTTTAGCCCGAACCGTTTAACCCGCAAACCGATAGGGCTGGCCCGAAACCCGGCGGGTTGGCCCGTTTGACATCCCTAGTTACAAATACCAAAATAATTTGTTTTTCCCTAATAAGAAAGTTGGTTTTTCGGCAGTTGTGTTGGCAATAGTTGTTGTGGGTGTGGAAGAGAAAGAGAAATGGACAATTGTAACTAACCCAAGAAGGTGTGATGAAGCGGATTTCAATGAATTGTGGCATGGTCTACAAATGAGTTGGATCGTGTGCTTTCAATGGAATGAGGATTATAGTTTGTAATTGTACCTATGATTGTGATTATTTTTGTACTTTCTTTATCCTAGGCTATGTAATAATAGTCATACAAAGTCGTATATAAATGCCTATAAAATTATAGATCCCTGTCAAAGTATATGATTAGGGTTTTGACCATACATTTTTGTTAAACGTACATTATTTATTTCGGTCATTGTTTTGATCTTTAATATTTAATCCTCATTGAGAACTTTATTCAAGGATTTACATTTTCGTAATTAAGTACTGATAGTAAAAAAAAGAAAGTTCTATTCAATTCGTGCATTTTATCACTTTTTTCATAAATTAATTATTATAATTATAAATAATAAAGTAACGTTAGATATCGTATTAGCATTGTAAATGAAAATTTGAAGTGAGTAAAAGAATTTAAAATTAAATTATCCCACATTATAATAAAGTTAGAGGTACACAAATTAAATCTTATAATTAAATTATATATTTTAGTGAATATACATGGATCAATTAGATTGATTTTTCTTGATTATTATTCATCTATAAAATGTGTAATACATGGTATAAAAACAAAGAAATCATAAGTTATTTTTTTTTAAGTTTTCAATTAAAATCTAATTAAACTCTAATCATTTTCAATTTTGTTTATATATTATAGTTTATACGACCACTTCAAGATTTGGGTGATAATATCAACTAATTATTTTGGTCAATAATACTCCAAATTTAATTAATATTATTTTAGCTATAAATATAGATTGAATTTGGGATTTTGTTAATCAAGAGAACAATTCCATCATGCACAAAATAGGTAAAGAAATGAATTTAATTATATGTTTATATATTCTAACATCTAAAATTAAATACATGTTGAATATTTTTTTTTAAAAATGATTTTGAAATTGCAACTAAAATCAATGCACATTGATTTGGGTAATAATAATATATATTAAACTTATATTAAGTTAATTAGTCAATTTAACATATTAATTAAAAATAATTATAAACGATTTAAAAAAATATTTAACATTTATAAAATTGAAAAGTATCTAATTTAATATTAATGCACGTTTAATTATCTCTAACATAATATCTTATTTAATAGGAAAGTAATGCACATTAATGAAACTAAAATCATCTAGATATGGATATCAAATATTGCCATATTAAAAACTTGAAAATATTAAATTAAAAATAATTAATTTTAAATGTTTCACATATGAAAGAATATTATATTACTGTGTTGGGGTAGATATGTGAGAATCTTTTCCTCCCTTTTTTATATTTTCGATTAAATATGTACCGAATTCAAATCTAATATCTAATCGCTTTATTTAATTTATATATTGCACAATCTTTTCAAGTTTTGGTTGATAAACTAAACTTATAAATTGTAACGCCCCCAACTGACCTTCCCAATTTGGGGCCACGTTACATTGATGTTTCAGGTTTTATCAAACACAATTCAAATATTTAAAGTGGAAGACTTTAATATAAAGGAAGAATAAAAGTATTTATCAGAAGTACTTAGAGTCAAAGCTAACAAACAGTTTTAAAGTGTAAACACAACATGGGAAGGAAATTCAGAGAGCGGTGCAGCAGTGTGTGTAGCGTGATGGTGACATGTATATGGAGATACATGTCACAGGATCTGTAATTCTTTCAAAAACCGCTTTATTTCGCCTGCTTACACCCCGCTACTCCCATCCATGCTGCTTAACCTGCACGTTTTAGAAATAACGCGAGGGGCTGAGTACTTTCGTACCCAATGAGAAACATGCCCGAAAACATACATTTATATAGAGAAAATGCTATGCAACTCACACAGATAGACATGGGGTTTTGTTGAAAAGATCCATGCTATCTAAAACATTTATTTTGGGTGCTATTAAATATGTTATTATATCTGTTTCGGTGTTGTAACTGGAAGCTGGCCTACTTCCAAGTTACGATGATCAGTTAGGAATGATTGAACATTCAACTTACTATCATCTAAGTGCACTAATCTCGGGTTATTCTTCGAGATTCGATCGTATTTACTCAACATTCTTTCTTTCACAGGGTTTAAGGTCACTACCGTTTCACCCATCACAATTCTTTCCAGGGTTTAAGGTCACTACCATTTCACCCAATTCACAATCACATATCACAATTCACTAAATGAGTTCTAGCGCAGTTATGGATCCTGGTATCAAACTCATTAGTAGTTCTCTCTGTCAATGGAAATCGACAGAGGACAGATATAATAGCACAAAACATGCATAGCAGTTCTCGGTTTAAATCAAAGCATTTTAACACATTTTGAAAAGAAAAGCACACGTTTGATTTTGTACTAAAATAGTTTCCCACCTCGTTATCAGCTTTTAGTTTAGACGTCTCTTGCTAGTATGAGCTCAAACAATCCTTGCTTTCAAATTCCTACAATCAAATAGGTTTATAAGTCAGTACGATATATCTAGGACAATATATCTTAATCGTAAACAAACAGGACTCGAAAGGATTTAGGTTTGGATAAGAAACGTAAAAGATACAATTTTCCCAGCCTCTGTATCGACCGACAGGAATCTGTGTCGGTCGACACAGTCCTGGGGCGACACAACCCTTACGACTTGTTTTGTGTCGGTCGACACTGCCTTATGTCGGTCGACACTGCTCTATATCGGTC
>JAPKLW010001264.1:56921-111539 GCA_026898455.1 Plectranthus barbatus
ATTCCGAATAACGTTACATGGTCAAATTATTACACGGGGTGTTACATAAATTGTATTAAATAATTAACTAATTAAAAAACATTTAAATTTATTTTTAAATAAAAGTTTCAAATAGGAAAGAAAATAATATTAAATATAATATTAGGACATCACACTATATTATAAAACATATCAAATGTGAAAATGTATTAGAATGTAAGACTATATAGTCAAATGAATGATGAGAAAAAAAACCTAAGATATCACAATAGTTAAAAAATAAAATTTTAATTTGATATTATATTATATTAGATAGTCAAGTAATAGTGTCAAATAAAATAAAATGGATAAAAGGTCATTAAGATGTCACAATATTATACTAATAAATAAAATAAAATACGACTAGGGTGTCACAACACATCATAAAATTAAACAAAATGTAATATTAGGGTATCAAACTACTCCCTCCGTCCCATATTATTAGACACGGAGGGAGTGGCACATGAACCAAGACAAATAGTAAATAAATGTTTAAAGAAAGATTAATTCAAAAAATATTAATAAAATAATCATTAATTACAATCTTTAAAAAGTCAAGAAATGTAGGCGGAGTGATTAAGATTATGTTTTGTTAATAATCATTAGTTAATTTTGATTATATTTTGTTAATTTTTTGCCAAATAAGGAAACGTGTCTAATAAATGGGACGAACCGAAAAGGAATACGTGTCTAATTCAATGGGACGGAGGGAGTATAATGTAATCTAAAAAGATATATTTAGTGATTAAGGATTTTTAATTATGAAGTAAACTTATTCATATTAAGAAAATACATATAAAAATGGTTTAAAATTAGAAAAGTGTTTTTATCAATTTATATAGTTTAATTATCGATTCAGATCCGAAGGATGATTTGTCAATCCAAGACTTGAAAGATCATGACATACAATTCCAATCCAAAATGTCAATATTAGGTTCGGGTCCTGGATTGAGAATTTTTATGATGTTCATAAAATAAAACTTAAAAAAATGATATTAGTAAACAAAATCAATACCAATATATTATCACAAATGTATACTATATAAATAATACATTAATTTATGTCTTCTATATTTTTAAAATGATTTATATTGTATATGTTAATATAAACTTATGTCTTACACATTTCTTTTAAAAAAAAATCATATTGATTGCTTATAAATAAAATATTGAATAATTAAACTTTCCACGCATCCGCGGGGTGCAGTGCTAGTGTATTCTTAATTTTTGCACCAATTTATACCAAGTTGTGATGACGACACAGTTGCAAAAAAGACAATATCTGTTTCCTTTTGAACCTAAATCTGCATTATCCAAATTGAAATAAAAATTTAAATGATATTCATCCACGTGTAAAGCTGACTTTCTTAGAAATAAGTTGTCGCATTCGATGACGGAAGATTTTATAACTGAAAATTTTCTATTTTTATGAAAAATTATTAAATTATCTCAATTATTATCCATATATAAGTGAAGACTTATCTACAAATCTATTATCAGAACCCGATTCATAAGCTTCTTTCAGTTTCATTCTTTTATTATGTCAAACCAAATTGATCATATACTCATTATTAATCTTAAGAAAAATAAGTACAAGTTTTAGAAAATTAAGAATTTTATGTATTCGAATTAATTTATGCACACTAGGTGAATACTGTCTGTTTCAATTTTGAATCATTTAGTTATCTAGCTTTACTGAAAAAGCATAAATAAATTTTTATTGAATTAAAATTTAAATAGTTTGATTCATTAATGTCTCGACATAAACTACCTAATCTAAAAAAGTTCATCCAATATACATTTCATTATCTTATTATGAGAAAAGGCATCATCTATGCAACCTTTCTGAGCTTCATTAAAAACTCTAAAAAAGAGTGATATATGGTGGATAAGACTCTCCCTCCTTCCTCAAAAGTAAATTATCCGTGAGAATTTTCTGGTTTCGAGCTTTCAAAATGACCAATTAAATTATGTAATAACTTATATTTAATATTATCCAATACTAAAAGCCCAAGTTTATTCAAATATAATTATGTAATGAATCATGTGACTAGTTGTTACAATTTTTTTGAAAAGTTTCCGTGACCAAAAATGATTGTTTATTTTCATTTCCTTCCTTAGTAGGAGTAGAATGAAAGGGAATATGTGATGATCTAGAAACTATGGTGGCCTCTTTACTTTATATCTAAACCGTGAGTAAAGATTTAAATGTATTGTACATTTTGTATTTTATTGATTGGTTTTCTTTGAAGAATACTATAAGATATGGATAATGTTTCTTTGTCATAAAAAAAGGTAGTGATCTCATTATTAATAACATCATGTAAGATGTGTGTTTTGGTGGCAATGGACAGCATGCGAATTTTGATGCCACCAACATAATTTTCACTTCTGCCCCTTGTCTATTCTATACTACCAAATATATACTCCTTCCGTTCCAGCGGAATAGACCCTCTTATTAATTTGGACGTCCTAACTAAATTGGTTTCTTTCTAAAAATGGCAATCTTTTTACAGTCAACAATAAAATATTCATTCTACAAACTCATTCTACAGTCACAATTCTTAATTTCTGTGACGAAAAGAAAAATTCCTAATTAACTGGGATGGAGGAGTATTTTATAAAACATTCATCCACTGTACTTAGGTGAAGGAAAACTCGTGAAAAACATAGGATTCACCAACATTTTTGGACATTATAATGTTACATTACATCAAAGATACATTGGTCTTGAACAAGTTCAAATTCATTATTCAAACTTCATCCCCTGCTCCATTCTTCAACTCGACGCTTCTCCCATTCCCATAATCTGCATGAGTCGTGAACCTGGACCAGAACCAATGCTCTTTCCACACCACCACCATCTCCTCGATCGGAATATTCTTCGTCTCCGGCAAGAAAAAGTATATGAAGACGGACATCACCACCACGAAGAAGGCGAAGAACAGAAACAGCCCGAACTTGAGGTGGCAGAGCATCGTCATGAACACTTGAGCCACCGCGAAGGTGAACACCATGTTCACCGACACGTTCAAGCTCTGCGCCGCCGACCGGATTTCCAGCGGGAATATCTCGCTCGGCACCAGCCATCCCAGCGGCCCCCACGACCACGCGAACCCGGCCACGTAGACGCATATGAACAGCACCACCACGACGGCGTACCACTTGGGCAGCTCCCCGGGATCGCCGTCCACGCCGAATTTCACGGCGATGCAGATCGCCACCGCCACCTGACACACCAGCATCTGGACCCCGCCTTCCAGGAAAAGGAACCTCCTCCCCCACTTGTCCACTCCGTAAATGGACACGACGGTGGACAGGACGTTCACCCCGCCGGTGATGACGGCGGACATGAGCGCGGCGTCGCTGCCAAAACCGATGGTCTTGAACAGAACCGGGGCGTAGAACATGATGACGTTGATGCCGGTGAGCTGTTGGAAGAAGGGGATGGCGATGGCCATGGTCAGGTGAGGCCTGTACTTCCGCTGGAGGAGGTTCCGCCATGGGTGCTCCACCTTGCTGGAGGCCTCGCTGGCGGCGATGAGGTCGTGGAACTCTTGGTCCACATTGTCTATGCCGCGGATTCTCTTGAGCTTGGACCGGGCCTCGTCGGTCCGGCCGCGCTCGATCAGGGAGTTGGGCGTCTCCGGGAGGACCAAGGAGCCCACGGTGATGATGAGGGCGGGAACCATGGCGCCGCCCAAGCTCAGCCGCCATCCCCAGCCGCCCTTAATTTTTGAAAAACCGTAGTTCAATACATTGGCTGCGAGAATGCCGATAGTGATGGAGAGTTGGAAGCCGATGTTGAGTGCGCCTCTATATCTGTAGGGAGCCATTTCGGAGAGGTAGAGTGGCACCGACTGCCATCATCAAAATCAAGAATTGCATAATTTAGTGGAAATGGGATCAAAGAAATTGCCCACACTACTATTGTGAGTTTGATTAGTGAATATATAAATATAGGCAAAAACTTGTGTTAGGCATGCCTAAACGGTTCAAGCGGGTTTTATCTTATCCAAATACGTTCACCCATCCCAAATAGGGTTTATTAATCCCCAATTAGGATATATTAAATGAGTTTGGGTTGGGTTAATGGATAAAATCTACCTAAATGGTTTAGGTATGCCTAACCTTTCCATAAATATATATATAAAGGAGCAATGAATCATATAAAAAAGGGGAGCTATCAAGTCCATGTCTAAACGGCTTTGTCTGCATTCAACGCCGTGGGTTTTTGGAATACACGTCGCTTTGAAAATAAGAAACATACAAAAACGTCAGGCCGGGCCAAGAAAACGATCTCTATTTCCTCAAATTATATGCACAAAATAGAAAGAGGAGATTTTGTTGAGCAATTTTTCGAGTAATTAGAAATGGATTCTCTGTCGTTTTTTGAAGACATTTTACTCAAACTTATTATTAATTATGGGTTATATCTGAACCACTACGAACCGTTGACCCACAGCTTGCTATATCTTGAAAAATCAAGAAAAATACCATTTGGAATAATTCTTCGAAATCAACCAACAGCAGAAAAGCATAAAAATCAAACAAAACAAAAAAAGGGATTGATCATCAATCATTCATATATATATATATGGATAATAGAATTAAATAGAGAGGCAAACCTGATTAGCGAAGCCGATACCGAAACCAAGGAAAATACGGCCGACGATGAGCATCCAAACGGCCTTAGCAAAGCCGTTGATGAGAGCACCGGCGCAGAATAGCACGCCCCCAAACAGCATTGATAGCTTTCTCCCAAGCTTCCTGGTCACCGTGGAAGCAACCAAGGACGAGAGCAGCGCAGCCAGATACAGCGACGACGTAAACATCGTCAGCGTTTGGCTGTCGAATTTGCAGTACTGGTTAGTGGTGGAGTCCGCCTTCTGCTTCCTGTACACCCACGGAAAGAACTCCTTCAAAAACGACTCCATCGACGTCACTCCGCCTGCAACATGTTTGTGTTGTGATATTCAAATTCATAATTAATAAAAGTAATTAATTAACCACTGTACCTGAAATTCCGATGTCGTAGCCAAATATAAGGCCGCCCATGGCGGCGATGATGCAGGTGACCATGACATACGTGGTGAGGTTGCCGGGATATTCTTTGCCGACGCCGGGACCGGGGCCAAAACCACCGCCTGCCATGTTGATGAAGAAGTTGCTAGCGCTACAAAGAAGGGGAGGGAGCAGTAGTAGAGTGAGAAGAATATGGAAATGTGAAAGCAAGAACGTAGAGGCAAGAGGATATATTTTATATATACATAGTAGAGATATGTTGACTTCAATGTGATCGATAGTGAGTCGATGGTAGCTTTCAGCACTGTAACAATACAGTATTATCTAAGTTGTTAGCCTTCAAATTCAGACAATATAAATAAATAAATAAATATTTAAATTCTTAAACTTCATACTAATGAAAACTAAACCAAATAGTTTTGACATAATACCAAAAATATAATGAAAACAAGGAAAAATTGCAGACAAAAGGTGAAAACAAAAGAACCATCAAGGTACGTAAGAGTATAATGACTAACAGAAGGCAGAAATAGTATAGGTATATATGTATGATAATATATATTAATTAATGAAATAAAATATGACTAAATGGTAAGTATTTTTGAGTTCGATGGTTGCAAGGTAAAGGAGGAGAGATAGAAAGTTTATGGGCTTCAACAACTCTCAAACCTTGCAAAAGGGACTAATGTGGATTTACATATCTTTAAGCAACATTAATTAAATTAAGAATGCCAGAAAATATTCAAAACGTTGCGAAGTCTACTTGAAGATAACTTTCTAACAATCTTTTTAGCATCTGAAACCTCGGTTTCTGCAAGCTTTTCGATGTTTTTAAGGTATCCCGAGCTCACAATCTTCTTCCTTGCACTGTTACTGCTTGTCAACGACATCAATATCGAAAGCAGGAGCTTTTTGTTGCTGAAGTTAACCTCATCTGGATCAAGCATCTGCAGCAAAACACCAATATTTTGATCATTCTGGATGAATATCTTCCTGTTCTTAGCCACGATCATCATGCTAGAGAGTGTTTCAGCTGCCATTTTGCGTATCTCAAACGACTTCGAATCAAGAAACTTGACGAGAACCGGCATGAACCCTGCATTCCCCATAATCTTCTTAGCCTCCTCAGAAGTCCCACTAAGCCAGAATGCAGCCTTGAGGGCCAGCTCTTGGACAGAAACCTCGCCATGTCGCAGAAAATAGAGTATATGATCCATGAATCCGTAGTTTATCATTATACTAATCGAGCTCTCCGATGTAAAACATATGTTGGTGATGCCTCTGAATGCCACCTCCCTTGTCTTGGTCGAGACTGATGATTTGGGATCCAAAATGTTGACTAATGCTTGAATGCCTTCTTCTTTGATGATCATTTCCCGCATGGATTCGTCTCTATAAGCCATTGTTTGCAGCAAATCAAGTGAACTGATCTGTGCAGCCTCCTCTTTGCTCCTCGCGAGCTCAACAAGGCCTACAATGGCCCCCTCTTCCACCATAAACCTCTTGATTTCTTCGACTCCGACGAGGTTTTTCAACACCGCGCAGGCCAAGCAAACCAGCTCAATCCCACAATTCCCACCATTTTGATCACCATAACTAAAGCAAATCTTCAACAGAGCAGTCACTCCACCGTGAGCAGAAACCGCCCACACATTGTCCGAATTCTCGGTCATCGACAGCAAACACCTTGCTGCAAACTTCTTGCTCAGCTTGCTACCACTCTCCACAACTCTAATCAAAGGCGCGATTGCACCTGCACCGATCAACGCGCTTTTGCAGGGCTCGAAACCTGCTATCAAACACACAGCTCTCGCAGCCTCTTCCTGAACCTCGCCCTCTTGAAAATCAAGAAGATTCATAACTACGCTCGCAAAGCCATCAATCTCAACGGCGATTTTGACATATCTCTCATCTTCTTGAATAACTTCGTTGAACGCAACGAGCGCTTGCTTCTTCATCGCGCAGCTGCCGATTCTCAGCCTCGAGATTAAGTCGTTGACGTAGAACCGCATGTCGTCTTTCGAGGCCGAGCAGCTCGGCCTCGAGACCACAATGGCGTGGCTCTGGGTCAGCAACCCGGCGGCATAAATATCGCAGAGATTCTTGATGTGACCATCCAGTTTCGCGGATAACATATCGAGATCGCTCTGCATGAGGAGCTTCCCGCTGTATGAAGACTCCAAGCACCTCTTTGCGAGATCGTCGCAGTTGTTGAGCGTGGCAAAAATCGACTCTACCGCGATGGAAAGCGATAGATTCTCGCTCACTTGGCAGTTATCGATGGCGGTGAGGCTGGAGAAGAGCTCTTCAAGTTTGTTTCTTACCGTCTGCCATTTCGCGGTGAAGACTTTGATCGAATGGGAGAGAGAGATGAATGAAGTAATTAGCAGAATTGCATTGTTTAAACTGGGCTTTTTAGTGGATGTCGAGGGGCCGTTGCCGTTTTCTTCTTCACCCATTTCTTTCTTCTTCTTTTTTTCTTCCTACCAACGTGGAACTTGGAGAAAACCCATTTCCCGGCGGCGGAGATTCAAGATTCCGGCGGGAGACGAGAAGTATGCTTTAGAAAGGAAAGGAAAGGAAAGGATAGTTTAGAATCTTATCTGTTGAAGACAAGGTATATTATGATTTATTTATTTAGAACCGCAATTTTTGCGCATTTACGGAAACAGGCAGGAACATTTGCACCAGTTAAGGTGAGACGCGAGTAACTGTAGGGGTGTTTTGGTAATTTAGGTATAGGAGTAGGACGTCGGAAAAGGAGCAAATCCATAATGCTGTAGAAATTTATTCTTTATTAATTTTATTCAAGTTTTGAATAAAATATCTAAAACGGGTTATTAAAATATCTAAGAAAGTCAAACAAAACTTGTCTTATTTGAAGAGTTAAAGTAGTAATAAGGTTAATCACAAGTGTGAAACGTTTGTCATATCCTAGAATAAGAAAACTTAATGTAAGAGTAGGCTCTTTTTACTAATTTTATTATAATCAGGCAATCCTAATAAGCATAAAATGGTACAATTAATTAATAAATCAGCATTATAAACCATGTTTTAGGGTGGTATTTAGTAGATGCCGCTAAAATGGACCACAGCTAATAAGGCCATAATTCAATTACTCGGAGTGGATTTTGAAATGTGAATCTTGATTAACATTCACTTGTAACAATTTACATCGTGACAAACTC
This sequence comes from Plectranthus barbatus, assembly GCA_026898455.1. Classification (NCBI taxonomy): domain Eukaryota; kingdom Viridiplantae; phylum Streptophyta; class Magnoliopsida; order Lamiales; family Lamiaceae; genus Plectranthus; species Plectranthus barbatus. The sequence continues at coordinate 65,153 of JAPKLW010001264.1, forward strand.
ATTAAAAGAAAAAGAAGCCTAGTGATGTACCCATAATTAATTAACAATGATTTCATAATAATTTATGCATGTCTATAATTTAGACAGGGACTAGGAAGAATAGGAAAGAAACAAAAAAGGACAAAATAATGGTTTGTTGGGATACATTTTTGTATGAGTGTCACATGCCCCTAAAAGAAGCACTTTGTCTAATGTTTGGTAGGGAAAAAAAATTCTATCATAATATTTTATTATTTGAAAAACATTTGAGTGAGGAACAAAGTGAAATTCCAAACATGGTTTAGCTTACAAGAGAAATAGCTTCATATGTAATAAGATTGCATGAATATCAAATCAGATATTTTTCATAACCATCAAATCTTTAATTTATTGCATGTTTCAACAATGATTTTGGCATAATAGATGGATGTGAGTTACATAGTGGTTAATGTTGGTCCCGAAATTAGAGTTAGTCGAATATATATATGTAATGGAAGATTAAAATCAAGTTCTTTCAAATTCAAACTGGGTTATCAACCAACTTAGTTCTTTGAAAAACTTATAGGTTTGCGAGCCTGATTAGTATCAAGTTCGGATATACTCCAACCCGAGATAGTATTGGGTTTTAAATTCTTGCAAAAATAAGTAAGTAGTAAAGAACAAAAGAATATATAGAGATTCGGACAACTGTCTACGTCCTCTCTTCAAGCAGTAGCCCAGAATATACTAGCTTCATGATTACAATATGTCCTCGCGATCTATTGCAAGCAGGTGAATGTCCGTATCCACCAGTCCACTTGCTCACTCGCCCAGGGTCTCGTCCTCCTTCGGCACTCAGATAGGGAGTGTGGGCACACCACACAGCCTCCTTCTTCGGAAGTTGGGAGCTTTTAAATTCTTCCCGGAACTCTTCGAACTTGCGGCAAAAAGCTCGTGATAGTTACAGCTTGGAGATAGCTGCAATTGTTGTGATCTTTCTTGGAGAGAAAGAAAACTAATAACAAAAACTCAAGCTGAGAAGCTATGAGTCTCATGTCTAGAAATTAGAGCATGGTAAGCTATTGCAAATAGCCTCGAACAGGGGAATTGAACTATAGGAGTGTTGGTCCCGAAATCAGAGTACGTAATATGCAGCAGAAGAAAAAAATATGAGTTGCACTTGTTCTCCTAAACTGACTGTAATTTAGTTTAGGGTACTTAAAAGGTGTTAAGCTTAGGTCTGACGTTTATTAAAAAATAAGTCTTGCAGAATATACACTTCAATACTTGGACAAGTATTGAAGGTTTGAAAGTCAGTTTTGCGAAACTAAATAAAGACAGAAACTTAAATGAAAGCGGCAAAGAACACATGATATTTTATAGTGGTTCGGATCTAAAAATCCTACGTCCACTCTTCAGACACTTGGTCTGGAAAATCACTAAGTATAATACAAGCCTCCTTACGATCTATACACAGCACGTCAGTGCTTCGTCCTTCGGTCTGTTGTGGTCGCTCGCCTAGAAACTCCTTGTATGCTTAGCCTTCAGGTTGAAGTGAGGACGGCACCCCGCGGCCTTCTTCCCGGTGGTTGGATGTTTGTTGTTCTTCCCAGAATTCAGATGGTTGACAAAAGTCTATGAGAATCAGAATCTCAGAGTAGGAAACTGACTGTTGTGAATATATCTTAGAAAGATATATTCACCAAAGGGTAACTTAAGCTATAAAGCTTCAGCCTCGTGTTAAGAAAGAGTAGCACGGAGAGACAACTTGAGTAAGAAACTCAAGTCTCATGTATGGAAACACGGAAACTCAGAGAGTTTGAGAGTGAATTGAGCAGAGTGTCAGCTTAGATATATGCTCTTTGTTGTGCGTGATTCGTAACCTTTTAAGGTTGGAGGGTAGACCTATTTATAGAGGAATCCTCGAGCATTTTGAATTTATGCCCGTTAGACATATGGAAATTATCACCCAATCATAGCCCATACTATAGGTCTGCTCTACCCTGCTCTGCTCTGCTCTGTTGTGTCTTTGTACTTTTCACTAACTTTTTGTCTGACTAAGTTTCAGTCTGAGGAACCCAATTAAGTTTAGATATCCTCGTACTGACTTTTACTTAGGCACGAATATGTCGAAGTCTGATTGAGCTTGGTTGTCTTTGTTTAGCTCGTGCTTTCAAAGTAGATGTCTTATACTGACTTCCCATAGTCAGTATATGCAGGCCTCATACTGACTTCCCATAGTCAGTATGGCGAACCCTCATACTGACTTCTCCTAGTCAGTATGGAAACCCTCATATGGAAAACCACTATACTGAGCACCCAAACTCAGTCTAGGTCATGGTCATACTTGGTGGAAACCAAGTTTCAAGCACATACATTTTTCAGTTCTTGAGCATTTCCTATGCTCGGTCTTCAGTCACTAAGTTCTATTACAACTTGATTGATCTTATACAAAGATTACAGATTTTTTGAACTCTAGAAAGTAAAAAACTGACTAAGATGGCTTTTACAACCTTTGACCCACCAAAATATAAAAATAAAGGAATGATTTTTCTAACAAAAATCCTAACTAGGAGTCTCTTTTCGGAGATTTGCTTGAGTAAGGATGGTTGATCTTTGAAGACGAGAGAATATGAAGGTTGCAGTTACGACTAGTATAAAGTTCGTTTCATATGTGTGCACTTTGAACCTACGTTAGGAGTTTGCAACTTCTTCCTTAGAGATTACTTTGGTCTATTTATAGACGAAACAAAGGAAGATTTGACGAAAATATGTTTAAAGACAATCCGGATTTTGAACTATTCGTTGGGTCTCTAATCAGATGGAGATAGGTTGCTTTTCCTGCTCTGCCGCACCTACTTCGTCATTCCATGACACAGGGTGTCAACATCCTACATTGTGTCAGAACGGTTCGCCAGTCTGAGGAATTTTAAACTGGATGTTTGAATTTCAACTTTAAGGAATCTCATATTTCTTAAGTCTGACTCTTTGCGATTACCTTGACTTGTCTTCTCTGTCTCTACTCGTGTGATGAAACTAGACTTGATTAACTGGTGATAATCCAAGTTGGTGATATCTACCCATTGGTGGATCTACACTAGGAGCCCCCCTAGCCAGAATTTTTTTTTGTTTTTATAGTATTGTGATCCGGGATTTTTTGGATTAGCCCCCCTCGTAAAGAAGAAAAAATGTATGAAAATAAGAAAAAAAATATGATACGAAGGGTTGAAAGTCTAGTGGAGGTAAAAAAAATTTCAGCCCCCCCTCACGGAGATTTTCTGGATCCGCCACTGTATCTACCAGTTTATATGAGTGTTAAGCTTCAGACTGAGTGGTTCTCAGTTCGTCAGTTTGTGCTTGAGTCTTAGTTTCTTTTTGTCTTCACAATGATCAAACTGGTGGCTTCGATCTCAAGTTCAGTTTGTCTTGATCAGCTTCTTTACAACTCGATTAATATCCTAAGTGGATATTACAAGTTTGTACTAACTAAGCTAATTTAGAAACACTTGCTAAATGTGCTTTCTATACATATTTGACTCATCAAAATATAAAAAGGTAAGAAAATTTTGAACCTAAATTTCCAAATAGTTAAAGCTTAGCACTTTTTTTTAAGTATAAAATTGACGCTGTAATAATGGAACTATTCTACTACATTTTGGTTAATAATGTTAAATGCTAGATGTTAGTATCCAGTGTATAAATTATTCAAAATCAATCTAGCTATACATATATATATAGACTAATTAGCTGGTGCAAATAATTAGAAATACTTTGAAATATGAGAAAATAGTATATTGGCTATACCTAAGTATGGGACGACTTCGATCCTCACTTTTCGTATCACACCAAATTCTTTATTTTATAATAATTATTTTATTAATAAAAAATATTTATAATAGAATCAACTTCAATTAACATTTATATAAAAATAGTTCTTTTATAAACTCTAAATTTATATAATCAACCCTATGTAGTATTTGTAAAATGAAATTTAATTTATTAGAAGGATTAAAGAAAATGAAAAATCAAACCTTATGTTTATATTTGAATTTACTTTAAGTAGCCATTAAAAATCTTCATAAATTACAAAATCGTGCATTATTATCTATTATAAGAATAGATTACATGGGATGTATGAAGATAGGCCGGTTGTCACACGTGTAATAAGTTAGGAACACATCGAATTATATTAATCACTACTAAAACTATGGTACACTAAATAGAGAAACAATCCACAATTTTGTGAATTAATTCATAATAATGAAGGTATCTTAATTAATTCATAATAATTCTAATAATGGATTGATGAATGTTCCTATAAATCACTACAGAAAACGACATGTGCAATATAAATGGTAGGACAATTAATGTGCTCATTATTCTATTTAGGGTCTAATTAGATCCTTAATAGACCATGTTCATAGTTGATCAATTGGATCTGCATAATTATTGACGACTTAACTTCATGTGTTAGATTACAAAAATAGGTAAATTGATATATAGTTTTAACTTCAAATTTGTTAGTGGTTATTGTGAAGATTTGAGATGAAAAATAACTAGATTGCAATCCGTGCGTTGCGCGGAATATATATATATAATAATATAATAATATTATTAAATATATATTTTATTTTAGTTATATATTTGTTGACAAAAAATAAGTATCAAAATTTTTTGTAAGATGCACACATACACACAAACAACTTTATTTAATGAAACATAAATACTTTCACTATGAAAATACATTATGAATATTGAAAACAATTACTCCATTAAAGAAAACTTAATGCGAAGAAAAGTATCAAATTCAATAACATTACATAATGAATTTTATTTTTCTAAATCTGAATACTGAACACTACTTATTATATAAATACAAATATCTATATATTTATATTTATTTAAACTGATAATATTATAAATTCTCAAAAATCTCCTTGTACACGACATTTGAAGTTTTTGAAGCATTATTGGTGTCCTTGTCACATATGAAAATCTTCAATCCAGTACGACTTGTGACCCTTTTCACAGCAACATATAATTGTTCACGCGCAAATACTGGTGTGCTCAGTAAAATTCATACATAAGATAGCGACTGTCCCTGACTCTTATAGATGGTCATAGCATAAGAAACTTGTATTGGAAATTGTCTTCGCTGAAATTTGAATTGGATTCGATGTTCCGATGGTATAAATAGTCATCCTAGGTATTAGTACCTTTTCACCAATATTTTTTCCACTTAAAATTTTGGCCTCTATTATGTGATTACCAAGTTGCGTCAAAACCAATCGTGTCACATTGCATAAGCCAGAGGAAGGATCAATGTTCATCAACAACATAATCGGAGTTTCAACTTTCAAATTCAATTCATGATTTGGTAATTCAGAACACTTCAAATTATTAAGGAACTCTGTTGTGTCCACCTCACTTAGAATATCAGCCACACTTTTATGTTCTGCACATAGAATTTGAACTTAAGTATGCCCTGCCAACATTGTTGTTCAGTGATAGCATATATTGATTGACCATCTCAACAACTTCACTTGTTGTTCAGTGATAGCATATATTGATTGACCATCTCAACAACTTCATTTGTTGTAGGATATATAGTATCAACAATAGCTTTGATACGATCACCACTAAATTTAATGTTAATATCTTCTGGAATCTCAATAACACCATCTCCATCATTTAGCGGACCTAGATTTCCATCTCTAATTGCTGCAACCCAATCAGCAAACTCTCTAAGTTCCGAATTTTGCATCTAATCATCAATCATATTCAGACGCATGTTCTTCGTTAACCTCAAGATACGGACATGATGTCATAAATACGATGAGTTAATTTTTGTAATAATTACATCACTTCGCCTTGCTTTTGGGATGACATGTAGATTTGTCTAAAATCACCACCAAACACAATTGTCTTACCTCCAAATGGTAGATTCTTGTTGTGTGTATTTTGAATTCGCATTATATCCTTCATTGCTTTATCAAATGCTTCAAAATAATATTTGTCGATCATAGGTGTTTCATCCCATATTATAAGTCTGCAACGTATCAACAATTCGACCAATTGACTTCCTTGTTCAATATGGCATATTGAGTCTTCATTTATATTAATTGGGATTGCAAAACATGAGTGAGTTGTCCTGCCACCAGGAAGTAGCAAAGATGCTATTCCACTTGATGCAACATTTAATACAATATCACATTTGGACCTCAATTCAACGATAATTTTTTCCAAATAAATGTTTTTCTTGTTCCCCGTATCCATATACAAAGAACAGTCATCGTCCCTTCGCTCGGGGTGTAGTGGTTAAAACACCTTTCCTGTGACTGAGAGGTCACAGGTTTGAGCTCCCAGGGGAACATCTGGGTGTGTGAGTGTGTGTGTGAGTTTGAGATTAATGTAGACTTATTCAAAAAAAAAAAAAACAGTCCTCCATTTTCCAAATAACATCTATCAAGAATTGTATCATATACAATCCATTCTTCGTTTGTGAACTTACTCAAACTTGATGGATCCTTGGCAAGTTTTAGACGATCGTAACTCAACTCTTCTATGATCAAATCATTACCTACATTCGTCAAAACCTCATCATATTCACTTTGCATTCCATCAAAATCTTTCAAGGAGTGGCCTGATTTCTTCAATATCTTCTCCAATTTAGCAAGAGCATATTTCTTTATGTCGTCATCACTAAGATACAAACCTTCAAAAGGAGGTATTTATAACCATTTTAGCATATTATTTAGCCAAAACATAAATTTATGTCACATATTTTTTTATTCAAATGTATTTACAACAAATAGTTGATATTCAACTAATTTTTAGTAAACATATCTATGTTTTTAGTAAAATTAATAAAATAAATTAACTAAATGATAACATATAATTCTAAAAATACTCAAAAACAGGTATAATAACAGTATATTATAAGTAAATAGCATACCTTGATTGTTCGAAATGATGCGTCTATTATATAATATATCATCAGACATATATTTCCAAGATGCTTCCCAAACATGATCAGGTCTGCTCATCAATTTCGTAACTAATATAGTTGTGAATAGTTGTCTCAATGAATGAGCATTTCTCCAATGACTTGCTTCTTCGATTCCACTTGTATACTTTTTATCATCTTCTAGCTATCCCAGTGCATAGCATGCATCACAATATGGGTCGTATAAAACACCATTAATACGTCTCATATCAGCATGACATTTGGCTCCACGCACAACATTAATTAACATTCTTAAATAATGATTATCACCAGTACCAGGAGCTACGTAAAATACCCTTTCAATTGATGTTCCTTTTTTTCCGTCCACATTCTTGCATCCTTATTCCAAACAAACTTGGTAGGAAACTTGGAATATGTTAATTTATTTGCTTCAGGATATAGTTTATTTGCCTCAAACCATGATAAAAACATGTTTTTTGCCACTGTATCTCGATTAACAATTGACGCAATCTCGTCATGCTCAGAAAATACCACATGTTGCTCATTTTCGAGATGGAAACTAAGTCGCTGAACAGGTGGATCCCTAAAGTTGATGTAAAATGAATATATTCTCCAAGCTGCTTCACATGGTGAAATGTACCTACAATTGTAGTACATATCTATCTCATCAACATCTTTTCCTTTATTTTGATCTGCTATACTTCGCGAGAATCTCACAGTTACTCTATCATTTCCTTTGTTGATATATTTGAATGGATACTTGATGGCTCAAGATTGGTTGCACCATTCGACGTTGATGTGACCATCATACTTTATCAATAAGTATTTGTTGTGAGGTACAATGTATGTATTATGCAAATATACATAATTTTTCTTAATTGTCCTACAATTGTCCCTTCTTCGATAGATAGGATACCAATCATCATCAATTGTGGTGACCTGTGCATATACCTTTGGAAAGTGTTTAACATACATGGAGAATTTCTTCTTGCAATACTACACTGTCCATGTATCATGAAATTAGATACTGCAATGTGATATTATTGTTCCACTTCTATATCTGGTATTTCAGTTGAGATGATCTTATCAATATGTTCAGCTGAAGGGTATTTGCTCTCTTTCGCCAGGAAAATTAATATATGTGCATGGGGAAATCCTCTCTTTTGAAATTCAATAATGTATACCGCTGTATATAAAATAAGAAATAATATTTTTAGTAAGATATAAATTCTAAAGAATATAACGTATTTGTGTAGAAGAAATATTATGAATGCATGTTTAACTAAATTGAATAATAATTAATATATTAAATACCTGCAATAAATTTTCCAAAGATTTTGTTACGGCGTACATCCTTCATCAATTCATCTAATTTCATCTTGAAAACTCGGGTTACAATAGCTGGCCTGTCTTCTGCATTCAAGTTACGTTCATCTAAGAAACGTACTAATTCTGGCCATTTAGGATTGCATGTGAGAGTTATGAATAAATCTGGATATCCCGCCCCATTGACATATTGTCATTGCATCCTGATAAGTTTGAATCATATATCTCGCCCCTCTTGTAAAACTTGATGGCAATATGACTCTCTTTCCCCTGGTGGATGGATCATTTTCTCCACGTACAACAGCTTCTGTCAACTTATTGTATATATCACATCGCAATTCGCTTTGATTGTGTCTAATATAGCTCAATCTGGAAGACTCAATCATAGTATAGGCATCCACAATAAATTGTTGGAATAATCTCCTTGAAGACAATACGTGATTTGATCCTGATATACGTTCGTGTAAACGATACGCAAAATACTCCATTTGACTTACTTTCTTCCTAGCACGAGAACTATCATTTCTCATCACTCATAGAGAAATATCTTCAGTATATCCATCCTCTCCATATAGAAATAAAATTAGATATTGAATGAATCATATCTATTAAATCTAAATAAATCAATGGGTGATTTGCTCGATTGTGTTTTAGTTGTTGCTTGATTACTATGTTGCTTGATTTTATATCAATCATTGATTTATCTAGATCTAATGGATATGATTCATTCTTTTTTCTCACATGAAATTTTTTCTCACTTGATCTGCTCCATATATATATATATATATATATATATATATTATTTTATTTTTTTATCAAAAACTCTCTTTATCACTCTCAATTCATCGCCATATTTTCCTAACTAATTATTATAAAATCTTCTTTTATTATCATCATTTTTTTCTCATTCTATTTATATTTTCATATTTCTCTTCTCATTCTCATATATATTCTTACCCATGTTTAAAATCAAATTTAGAACTTTTTATAATAAGTTAAAGTAGTGCGATACTTCTAAACGTTAAAAATTCATTACCAAAATATATTTATTATATTATCTAAAATATACATAGACTAAATTAATAAACTTATTGTATTCTTACACTTTAAATTAAAATAAATAGATCAATTTTAGAATACATTCAAGTTGACATAGAATTTGAAGTTTTTTTAATGCAAATTTTAGTTTGAAAATGAAACTACTCAACTCATCACGATTCATTCGAAGTGTTCTATCTAACGTCCTTGTTTATTTTTGTACACTTACTTCAACTAATTAAATCATTTGCTCTATTTATTTATCTCTCTACATTTGTCAATTTCATGTTTTATAAACTTTTCTATCTAAGCGAACATATATTGATATAATTGTCTTACTTTTTCTTTAATCCTTTTAGTCTCTAACTTTCCATCTTTGTATCTAAATCACAAACGTCATTATATCAATATATGTTCGCTTATATAAACAAACTTAAGATGAAATATAGTCAAATGACTCAAACTTAACCATCCATTTAAAAATCATTTATTCTTAATTTATAATCAAACTTATTACTTCCTTAATTAATAAAAAAATCTTTATAGATTGGTTGATCCTTAATAATTTTTGCAGACATTTTTTATGTAAATTAATGGTCATGACATGAATTTTTTTAGATAAGTCAAATAATAATAATTCTATGTCCCAAATCCAATTATATTTTGAATTGCATAAGAAGATTCAAACTCTAGCAACATAAAAATAATCTATAATTTGAATGTAATACAAATAGAGAAAAACTTTAAAATGGGTAAAACAAAAACTGAAAAATATTATAAAAAAAACACTATTATTAGAAAAAAAAAGTTTTCCAATTGTTGGTTGAATTTAAAATTTACTTTTTTTCTCCTTAATCATAATCATATTATTTTGTATAAATTCATATGTCTAATGTTATTTGAATGCAAAACTTACCAATATATTTGACAATTTGTGTCAATATCTTTCAACTAAAGACTATATTCATTCAAGCGTTGAAGATCATGTCAAATCAAAATTACAATTATTCTAAAATGCAAGAAGTAAATCTACAAAAAATCGTGAATACACTGTAAGGGAAAATCATCACATATTTATGATTTTATTGTCAACTTATATTAAAAATATTGTAATCTACTTGCACAAAGTTGCTAAAGAATAATAAAATTGCATATAAATTTTTAAAAAAAATGTAAAATATGGTGCTTCAGAGCTTGGTTCCGCACTTCCACTTCCCAACATAGTAAACTATGCTTCCTCCTTTTTGAAACATGGCATGAATTCTTCAACTACTTACTGATATTTATAGGATTTTAAGAGGCTCATAATAGTAATATCATATTTAATAAAGATCAAATTACATGCTTGTAATTTCCTTCTAATTAGCCAAGGATTAATTTGTATTATCAAAATTGATTAAGAATTTAAGACTAATGATTATGAATGATTGAGAAAATTCATTCATCGAGGTTTCCATATAAAAAATTAGGCAATAGTCATTAATTTATTGGTTGCAATAGTATACTATATATAAATTATTTTAAACATATATATTTTTGTTTATAAATTATAATTTTTTAGACTTTTTTATCTTTAATTATAGTACAGAATTTATTTTAGTTATTATTTCATTAATTTATTTTCATAATGTTATTCTTGGCCAAATAATTATATTATTTTCATTAATTGATTTCGATATTAGATTAAGTACTTTCCATAATAATGCAATAAAACATATTCCTAACTAATATAATTTTTATGTATGTATAATAAAATAACTTATATTCATTATTTAGGAATTATAATGGTTATTAAACTTTCCACACTTATCATTATTACCTAATATATTGCAGTTCTATTTTTGGTAGCTTAGATTGGGCAGGAAAAAAATTTATTGGTAAGGGTTCTGCTTTTAGAGATTAGAGATTATATTTAATATTTTATAAAAAATTGTAATACACCCTCCGTTTCAATTATATAGTCCGGGTTACTATTTTAGGATGTTTCAATTATATAGTTCAGTTTCTATATTTGGTATTGTTTTTATATGGTCATTTACCATTACATCCCTGAATAATCTTGGAAAATGAGTATATTAAATGCAATATTATGAAAATGGGAGGTTAATTAATGCTTTAAATAAGGGTAATGTTGGAAGTTTGTTTAAATATTAAATAATTTTTGGCAAACGTGCAAGATCAAACTGGACTATATAATCGGAACGGAGGGAGTATATGAAATTCATTGGTAATAATATAATATAATATAAATATCTTCGCGCATATTAATTTTTATTACCTTGATCTCTAAATATAATATAATATATTATAATTTAAGTAAAATAATTTGAACAATACTGTGAAGATATGAATCTTATTAATCTCACACACCAAATAGGGTTTACAATGTACATATATATAGACAGCTAACCAAATCTAATCTAGGAAGATATGCAATATCTACAGAATATACATAAATTATATGGAAAGATATTAATATATCTAACACCCCCCCGCAAGCGAAGCGTTCGGTGAAGGTGAGACGCAAAGCTTGTACTTAAACTTCTCGAACAGCGGCCGACCAGGACTCTTCGTGAAAATATCTGCAACTTGCAAGTCAGACGGAACAAAGCCAGTAGACAAGCGCTTTGAATCCACTAGCTCTCGAACAAAGTGATAATCAATATCAATGTGCTTGGAGCGTTTATTGGAGACAGGGTTCTGAGTGAGAAAGATGGAGCTCGCGTTATCAGACAACAACTTTGGGACGGACGGCGGCAACATATGAAGTTCACCGAGAAGATTGGATACCCAAACAATTTCCGTGGCAGTGTTGGCTATAGCGCGATACTCGGATTCACAGCTTGAATGTGAAACGGTCGGTTGCTTCTTTGCACTCCAAGAGACTAGATTGGGGCCCAGAAAAACGGTGTAACCATAGGTTGAACGTCTGGTATCTAGACATCTAGCCCAATCTGCGTCGGAGTAGGCGAGGAGATGATTCGGACTGCGAGAAAACCGCAGACCGTGGGAGATGGTGCCTTTGACATAGCGTAGGATCCTTTTGACTCCTTGAAAGTGATCAACTGTAGGACTTTGTTGAAATTGACAGACAGTATTAACAGAGTAGGCAATATCCGGGCGTGTGATTGTCAGGTATTGCAGTGCACCAACGAGGGAGCGGTAGAGAGTAGGATTATCAAAGAGATCTCCATCTTTGGTGAGCGAGACGTCGGGTGGTAGAGGAGTTGCGACTGGTTTCGCATCCAATAATTCGGCGTGTTTCAATATGTCATGGGCATACTTTGTTTGACACAAGAATAAGCCGTCCGAAGGATAAGAGACCTCAAGGCCGAGAAAGTAACCAAGTCGACCAAGATCCTTGGTCGCAAACTCGCTGTTAATTCGGTGAAGAAGAAGAGACACGGCATCCGGTGTATTACCCGTGAGAATAATGCCGTCCACGTAAACCAGCAAATAGATGAGGATTGTATCCTTGCAGAATATAAAAAGAGAAGTATCCGAGGCACTGCAGAGAAATCCAAGAGACAAAAGGAAGGTGCGAAACCTTTGATACCAGGCGAGAGGCGCCTGCCGAAGACCGTAGATGGCTTTCTTAAGACAACAGACGTAATCCGGGTGTTTGGAATCTGCAAAACCAGGAGGCTGTTCCATGTAAACAGTAGATGTCAGATTTCCATTTAAGAAAGCATTTTTGACATCCAATTGATGCAGAGGCCATGAATGCATAACCGCAATAGATAATATAATACGAACAGTAGATGCCTTGACAACAGGGCTGAATGTGTGAGTAAAGTCAAATCCAGGAAGCTGACTGAACCCTTGGGCTACAAGACGAGCCTTGTACCGATCAACCGTACCATCAGCCAAAACTTAACGCGATAGACCCATTTAGAACCCACGGCATTTACATTCAGCGGTCGGGGAACAAGGATCCACATTTTATTTGCATGCAGTGCCGCTAATTCCTCATGCATGGCGTGCGTCCAAGCAGGTACTTTCAGGGCGCTCTTAATGCCACGAGGTTCAGATAAAATAGTGGAGGCCGAGTATGCAGAAACATAAGATAGATCAACTGGATAGCGGATTTTGAAAATACCAGATTGAGCTCGGGTCTGCATGTGGTGTGTTCGGCCAGCCATGTGTTGAGCAGGAGGAGCGACGGTGGGAGCCGGAAGGATAGGCTGATCGGTCGGTGGTGGAGGAGGAAGAGGCAGGGTTTGTTCGTCGAGGGCTGCGCTAGGACATAGACGACACGGGTTGGTTACCGAGCTAGGGTTAGGAGGATGAGGAGTAGATGAACTAGGGTTTTCTGAAGGAGGTAGTACGCATGAGGTCCAGTATTCAGAGATAGCTAGAGAATAGGGCAGAGTGGGAGTGCCGATTGAGGCAAATGGAAAATAGGATTCATCAAACCGGGCATGCTGAGTGATGTAAACTCGAGAAGTGCACGGTTTGAGGCAGCGAAAACCTTTGTGGGAAGGACTGTAACCTAAGAAGATGCAGGGCAGACTGCGGGGTATGAATTTGTGCTTGGTATAATCATGGAGACACGGGTAAACTCTACAGCCAAAAGGGTGAAAGGACGTGTAAGATGGAGGATGGGAGAAGGCGAGTTTGAAGGGAGATTTTTGTCTGAGTATAGGGGAAGGGAGACGGTTTATGATGTAGACAGCAGTGCTGAAGGCATCAACCCAGTAGGACAGAGGAGTGGACGAGTGAAATAGGAGGGTAAGGCCAATTTCGGTTATGTGACGATGCTTACGCTCGGCTCGACCATTTTGGGCTGGAGTATAAGGACAGGATTTCAGATGGTGAATTCCTGATTTGGCAAAAATGGATTGAAGGCGAGAGTTGGTAAATTTCGTTCCCCCGTCGCTCTGAAATTGCTTGATCTTGCAAGAAAACAAATTTTCAACCAGAGCTTGAAAGTGAGAAAATATATCACAAAATTCAGACTTTGCACGCATAGGATAGAACCAAGAAAACCGGGAATAATCATCAATAAATATGACATAATAGCGAAAACCAGCAGTTGAAGTAACAGGAGCCGGACCCCATAAATCACAGTGAATTAAATCCAGAAAATGCAAAGCACGTTTATTAGATGTAGAAAAGGAAAGATGACTATTTTTCGCAATCTGACAAGCATTGCAAAGAGAAGTCTTTGAAAAAGATGAAACAGAAACTAAGTGTAACTTTGCTAATAAACTGATAGTTGCTGGAGCCGGATGACGAAGACGTGAGTGCTATAGGTCGAAGGAAGCATGCGACAGTTTAGAGGAGGGAGCTGCGGCAAAAGCCTGTGGCTGGGAGTCAAGCACATACAAGCCGTAAGTACGGCTACCTGTTGCGAGGATTCGCCCGGTTTCCCGATGCTGAACACGAAAGCCCGAGTTAGTAAATAAAACATCAACAAAATTATCACTGCAGAGTTTGCTGACGGAGAGAAGGTTCTGTCGCGCCCCCAAACCGGGCCTATGCGACAGTCCCACGTGCGAACAATGCACGCTAAGGGTTTTAGTGGTTTAAAATCATTGTCGACATTTATTTAAAGAGTGGCAGATGAAAATAAAGATTTCAAAAATGGTCTTGCTTTAATTTCAAAGATAGGAGTTTGAATCTCAATTTATAATCAAGAATTTAAGTGTAGTGAAAGCAAGTAAACATTTCCAAAGGACTTAATTATATTTTCGAAAGGCAAGAGTTTATGTCCAAATGCTAATCAAGAAAAATAAGCATAGCGGAAGCAAATAGAGTATTCACAAGCAAGCGTGGATAATGGATAATGACAAATGAATTCAAGGGATGACCACCACGCGGGTCTTACGCCAAGTACGACTTGGAACAAATAAATAAACACGAACAACAAATGGGTACTATGTATGAAGACATAGCCCCTTGAGCCTCGATACCAAATGACAAATTCAATCGATTAGATTTCAAAGAACATGCCATATGCATTAGAATTTAAATCATGCCAAAGACTTGAATAGATCATGCCATTTAGAACAACCCAAGAGGGTTCATGAATAGACATAGGTTAGACTCACAAAACATTTTTACTCCAAATAGTGCAACTAGACATGTCAAATAACAAAGATAATAATGGATGGATTCAAGGAATAGTCCAAAAGTTTACATTTAATATAAGGTTCACAACCGAACCACCTCCTTAGTTTTCCACCACAACGCCGTCCCCACCGCCATCACCATGTACCTACACGTAGGGAAAACACGCATAGGGGCTGAGTACTCCGTGTACCCAGTGGTCACGGTGTCCCGAAAACAAAATACATATATATAATGTAGTCACCGTAACACACAAGCATAGCACAAGGGTTTTGTTGAAAAATAACTCATGCATGCTCAAAACAATTTTAAATACTCACATGGATCCATGAACACTCAATTTGGTGGTGCATTTCACGATCAACGATCATATCATTCACATAAACCGCGTAGGACACGCATGAGGGTTTCAACTCCTCCCTCCTCCTTATTTCTCCCATTTCTCCCTACAAGAGGGTGATCGTATCCCTCCTCCTTATCTCTCCCAAATGCTCGTGGCAATTAATAATCATAAGCACCAAAACAATTTAACGGTGACACATCGCTTTTCAAAACAAGAATCATTCATTTTAAATTTTGGAAATCATTTTGGAAAGCAAACCAAAAGAAGATAGGATAAAGTAGTGCCCACCTTAATTATGAGGTGAATGTTTACTTGGTGCCACTAGTTGAAGCTTCTTTTTGATAATCACCAACACCTAGATTGTTTAACATTTAATTATTAGGTGTGTTCATGTAGTTTCATGCATTAGCTATTTCAATAAATAAGCATGATATTCATTTTAATGAGCTTCATGTGACACTTCATTCTAAGTCCACAATATTGTCATTTAATTTGATTTATCACTAAGTACAAACTTGCATAATCAATGTCTACTTATCATGCTCAATAATTTAAGTATTTTTAGCTATTACACATAATTCATTAGCCACTTTTGATCAAGTATGCTCATATATTTATTTATAACCTTTTCCTAGTGACACAAATAGTTTAATTTAAAATCATGTTAATGTCCTAGTTCTAAATATAATGAGTGATCAATTAAGGATGCAATATGTTTTAAAAGTATTATTAATTTGAGAAAATGTGTTTATTAGTTTTAGAAAAATATATGAATGCAAGCAATTGACTCTATACTATTTAACTTAGTGAAATTTCCTAGTCATAAATCTAAATGTGACCCTGTTTTCAAAATGATGTCGTTTAACATTTACAGAGAATTTGAGTATGAAATTTTATATGCAAAAACTAGATTTTAATATGAATATGCTCCAATTGACGGTTTGTTAAAATCATTTCTCGTTTGGAAGTTACGGGCTGGGGGAGATTGATTTTCCTGAATGTTTTTGCTACGGGCTAAAACAAGGGTGCAGATTTAAAAATTAATTGTGACCAAAATACTTGTGATATAGACTTAAAATTTTACATGCAGACTCTATAATGTGTTCAAAATCTAAATATAAAATTTGAGAATTTTCTAAGGTTCCTAAGTACAGTTTCAAAATCGATTTTTGACATGCGACTCAAAAATGACATATTTTATTGCAGAGAGCATAACTTTCAAACCACATCGTATTTTGACATGAATCTAAAGCTAAAATATTCCTAACACATTCAAGTATAACATATTTAAATTTCAGACCCATTGAGTTCCATTTGTCTCGCCTGCCACAGCACAACAGAGAGCACGTTTTACATACTTCATCACAGCATGCTCATTTAACTTTAACATGTATAAATTCGTGGCAACTCATCATCCAACAACATTTATGTTCAATTTCAGACCTCAAACACTTCATATCATGATCCTATAACATAGATATCAAGCTATATCATGCATACAAAGAATATATCATCAATCAACTACAACATAGTCAATATTGGCCATCAAACATGCATATTATCAACCCTAGTTCATCATATAGCTTCAAATTCGATATGGGGCTTCTTGATCATACATGCAATCTTATAATCATGCTTAGGAGGATCTAAAGAGTGTAAATAAGGGGTTACTTGAGAGGTTTAGGTTCAGATTTGGGTTATCTTCATCCAAACTCGAAAATGCTCTCCTCTTGCTAGATCTTGTTGCTTTCTTGCTCCTAGCTCCATGTACACTCTTAGATCTTCAATGTACCTCCATGGATCTTCGATTTTCAGCTATGGTCGATTTGTGGAACTCAAAATCTAGGGGATTTGTTGGGTTCAAATGAAAGAGGAAGGTGTGGGGGTGAGTTTGGTGAAATATGGTGGTGATTTGAGGTGGTTTATGTGTGTAGAAGTGAGGCTGTCATGGAGGCTTCAACAATGGAGGTTGGGGGTGTTCCAAGGTGGTGAAAGGTGGTGAAAGGTAGAAGATGAAGTGTGATTGGGAGTGGGGAAGGTGTTGGTGACGTCCAAGAGAGGGAGAGGGGTGAGGTTGAGTGTAGACTTGTATGCATGTGTGTGATATAATCATTGTGTCTACACAATTTCTTCCCATGACTAATTTGCCCTTCCATAATTTAAATGGCAAGGTAAGATTCATTTTCTAGAAAACCCACTTTGGTCTTTACTCCTTTCACTCAAATTATTTAATTTCTAGAATTGATTTAATAACTAGATAAATTCCCCATCATATGACATAAGGTTGGAATTTATGTAATTCCCCTATTTTAATTATTATGACCGAAATTCTTAGGGAAGGATACGGAATAGTTTCCGGATTAGCTTCGGAAGTAAGTTTTGAATATATATTCACAAATTAATATCTAAATGGAAATTAAACATGTCATATTCCCCCTATTATTTCTAGAGGTGGCCGAAATAAATAGGGAAAATTAAGGAAATAAATTCCGGAATTTACCTCGTAATTATTCTCGAATAATTATGCTATATCGATTTAAATTATGAATTCGGACCTTGAATAATCCTCATGAGATTTAATTATTATTGCTAGAGTATAATGAACCTAAATTAATATTGTTCCAAGTTGGCCCAAAAGTGTAGAATTAATCAATTGGGTTCACTAGCCCAACAATCTTCTTGAATTAATACTTGGACTCAAATTAATTTATGTAGCCCATATAATAATAATAATAACATGAGGGCCAAAATTAACTATAGGTGATCGATTAATTTATTCGGAGCTTCAATCATCGTTGCGCGTGTTTAAATAATTATTTCGCGGAGAAAATATGGCACGAAAAATGCGGGGTATTACAGGTTCTTTGTAATTCCAGGCACAACAAGAATATTAGATAATCGAATATCATGAGATAAAAAGGTAGAACCAGTATGAGTAATATGTAACCGAGCACCATTACCAACAGTTACTTTGTCAGCACCCGAATATTCAGAAACATCATCCAGATGAGTAGAATCGGCAGTAATGTGAGTGGAAGCCCCAGTGTCGAGGTACCAGTCAGAGACATATGGTTGCGAGATGGAGCAACCGGCAGAAAAGGCATCAACAAGATTCGTCGTGGGGGGAGGGCGAGAAGACCTGTCATAGGAACGATCAAAGCCGTGAGGGCAATCAAATGCATCATGTGTCTGCTCGCGACAAAAATAACACCAAGGACGCCGACGGTTATTATTGGAGTGGCCTTTTGTTGGAATTGTATACATAAAAGCATTATGATTGGTATATTGGGAAACGTTATGTTTGATATACTGGTAATCATTAATGACTTGCAATAAACAACTCCTGTCTGAATTAACAATCATACGATGCGAACAAACACATCCAGTTATCTCGTCGATAGGGAGATCATACGGTGTGTAAGAGATCATAGAAGATCGTATAGATCGTTCGACCTAGCGAGATATAAACAGTTATCACAGCTGAGACAGTTTCTGGTTTGGCTGTCGGTTTAGGCTGCGGCACACAAGTCCATAAGTGGTTTATCTTGACTGCTTTGTGTGACCGGTACATCTCAATGTATTGATAGGATCAACAGTGAGATGAACCATTCTACTTGACATATGAATGAGTAAAGATCTCGGTAACTTGGTCGGATCTAAAGTCTATTGAAAGCTGAGGGGCACACATGGGTTGACTGTCACTTTGACTTGCTATGGTGGAGAGTCTTACATGTACTCGTATATCTGCATCTTGGGTGATGGCAGTTTGTGTGGGGTTTCCTCAGGCTGGATTTAGATAACCATATCCGTTTCAGGATGGTGACATTCCCTGGGAAGCTCACGAGGTTCGTTATGCTAAGTCCTGCAGGCTGAATCATTGATTCAAGCATAAGCGATAAGGGTTGAGTGGTACTACTCAGGAATAATAAGAGATTAATTAATTACAGCTAATTGTCATACGCTGAATTAATTAATGAATGTCTGAAACCTTAAATATGGGGATTAACCAAGTCAATGCAACCCGTTCCTAATAACGTGGTAATAAAGGGGTAGGTCAGCATTAATTCTCTGGTGGCATGAATTAATGTTTATTAATTAATTATGTTCTGGGTTGAACATGGAATTAATTAATAGGAGGCTCACTTTATTATTTGCATTTGATCCCTGGTCTGGCCCAACACTGCTCAGAGCCCATTAGGGTTTATTAAACCCTAATAGCCCATTCTCAGATCTATATAAATAGATGATCTCTCACTAGCCCACATAAGTTTAAGTTTGATTTTCAAATCAAAAAACCCTAGAGAGATTGTGAGAGAGTGGGCGGCTGTAGATCCGGTAGCGTATCCTCACCAGATTTCCGGATCGAGCAAGGGAACAGATCAGAAGATCAGATCTGTAGGAACACCATCGTTTTGATCGATTCCAGATCCAGATCTGCACCATCTTCATTGCCGTCATCGATCTAGATCTGTAGATCAGTCCTTGGAGTTTAAGGTATCCCTTTGAATCTACGAATTAAATTAAATAGGAGCATGCATAGGGCATTTACTGTTTGTCATGATATTTATTTTGATATCCATAAATCGAATCCGAAGTTTTAATAAATGGCGATTCATGTCGCCTATTGTAGACTCAGTTCCTACACCTTTGTTGTTGTTTTTCTTAGGCTTGCCACGATAGCCAGACTGTGAGTTGTCGCGATTGTTGTGAGAGACAGCGAAAGCAACATTGGCAGACAAGGTGCCGGCATCGGAAGACTTCATGAATAGTTCATGACTAACTGCTCGAGCGAGAAGAGTATCAAATTCCGGAAGAGGCTCCATGGCCAGTTGAGCCGTGACGAAAGAGTTGAACGCCGAACCAAGCCCATGCAAGAACCAGTGGGACTTGTCAGAAGCGTCGATAGGTCGCCCAATAGCCGCAAGTTGATCGTATAGTAACTTGAAGCGTTGGCTATATCCTGCAATAGTTCCATCGCCGCGCTTGAGAGACAAGAGATCATCTTTGAGACTCAACTCGCGAGCTTTGGAGGCATGACTATAAGCGCGAGATAAGGCGCTCCAAACGTCATGCGAAGTTCGGCATCCGATGATCAGCTGATCTTGAGAATACCATTTGGTGTAGGCTGGATTGGTTGTGATACGACCGGCAATGTCGGCAGTCTCACGTGCAGGGGCCGGCCGCGAACCATCGACATACGGAAGAAAATTCTGGGTGATGAGAAGGGGCTCGATCTGCGCATGCCATAGCAAATAATTTACAGAGGTGAGTTTTATGTTCACCATATGGATCATTGTCGATAGAGGGAGGGTGGGAAGATCCAAATCAGCGGTAGCCATGTCGTCGTACAAGGAGATGAACGAGAGACAAAGAACGGCTAGGGTTTCAGTCAGGTGTGGCTGATACCATGTGAAGATATGAATCTTATTAATCTCACACACCAAATAGGGTTTACAATGTACATATATATAGAGAGCTAACCAAATCTAATCTAGGAAGATATGCAATATCTACATAATATACATAAATTATATGGAAAGATATTAATATATCTAACAAATACGCTTGTAAATTAATCATTTGATTACTCCTAGAATGATTCACTAATCTAAAATAATATGTAAAACTTGATTAGAAATACTCCAATGAAAAAAGACCAATAATCATTAAACAGTCATAAATATCGTTTGCATGTGAAACACCAATAAATTGGTCATGTTTGTTCTCAATTTAAAAGAAAAATAATATATATATATATATGATTTAAATAAATAAATGTAAATAAATACTTAAATCTCGTGAAATATATTTATGTGTATTGATGTTAAATAAATATATAATATTAACACATTCAGTTTTCATAAATTCGTTCAATAAGCATTTAAATATGTGCAATTTTTGGAAGCAATTCTATCAAATTTAAATAATAAACATGATTAATAAATAATAAATTAGTGGTCCGCATCAAAATCTATGATTATTCATTCAAATATAAACAAATTAAAATGTCATTTAAAATGTTATTGACAAAACATTATTTGTTTGAAATGTTAATCCTTCATATATAAACAAAAAAAGGTAAATCTAGAATGTTATATGCAACTATCAGCATCCATATAAATATATTGATACATATATATATATATATATATAGGGGTGCGATCTAGGCTGAACAAGGTTCTGTGAATGAACAGAGACCAAGATCTAACCGCACATTCATGAGATCAACGTCCATAATTCTTCCATGTCGTGTATCATTTTTTTTCATAACATATATCATCATAAGGTTATAAATGTCCAAAACCAATAAAATCAAATCTAATAAAATCTTTAAGCGAATTTTAAGGGAGCAGTTTCCCACAAAAATAGATACACGATCTATTTCAGATACCAAATCAAATGCCCCACGATTTTTTCCATTATTATCAAATAAATTGGAAAGAGAAAATGCACCACGATTTATTCCATAATCTTAAGTTAATCGTTATCATTATTTATTGCTTTGTGTGTCATTGTTTATGACTTTGTGTGTCATTATAAGGTTATTCTCTCAACTTCCAGTAATATATTATCATTAAATGTATAAATAATTTTAATTATTCGTTAAACAGGGATTCGAAAAATGATACATTTATTCATAAATAATGACACTCACATAAAAGAAAAATGACAATCGCATATGACACAAAACTAATAAAATCTAGACGTGAAGGCGATCCACCAAGTGTCAGCCGGATTCGAAGAATGATACATTTATTCATAAATAATGACACTCACATAAAATAAAAATGACAATTGCATATGACAGAAAAAAAATAAAATCTAGACATGAAGGCGATCCACCAAGTGTCAGCCGGATTCGAAGAATGATACATTTATTCATAAATAATGACACTCACATAAAATAAAAATGATAATCGCATATGACAGAAAAAAAAATAAAATCTTTGACAGTTCACGTCCGACTTCTTCGATGGTTGAGATTCTCACTCGACGGCGTTCCCTCTGCCTGAGCGATGCCGGTGCCGGCGACTGAATAAGTGGGAGAATGGTGGCCGTCCGGTTTCAGACCGGCGACGGGGAGTGTGTCCAAGCGCAGATCTGCTCGTTCATGGCATACAAAATCACGTTAGAAAAACACGATTTAACAAAACAAACAAAAAAACATAATGTATACTAAAGTGATACATTGACACAAAGAAATAAAAAAATTCGGCAATATATGATTGAAACATTACCAAGACAGTGAAGAACACAAAAAAAAAAACAAAAAAACCGTCGACACACGCACGTAAAAATATACAGAAAAAAAAAAACAAAAAACAATGAAACACAAACGTATTAATTGAAGAAATATAAAAAATACATACCTGGCATGTCGTTCATAATTTTCACGTGAAAGCAATGGCGCATACAAGAAAAAAAAAATCGAATGAAGGAACGTATTCAGAGAACGAAATATGGAAAAAATAATTAATTGAAGTAGTTAAGAAAGTAGAGAAATATAAGATGGAAAATAAGATATGATATAAATTAAATCAAATTTCCAAATACAGTTACCATAAAAAAATAACCGCCCATAATAATAAAAAACATACATTACCTATAATACCCTTTAATGATATTAAAAAAGAAATTTCATTTGACACATATCATATCAACCGCTGGATTATTTAAATCTATGGTTAATATTTAGTTCATTGTTCATTCACAGTACTTAGTTCAGAAATGAACACAACTCTATATATATATATATAGAATATATTATTTATTAATAAATACATGTACAAATTTATTCATGCACAACAAAATAGGAGGATGAGATTTAATTTATTACATAAAAAGAGTACATTAGAAACAGTGAAATCTTCTTTGATCAAATTGAGATCTTCAACTGTGCTAAAAGTGCAACAACGCCAATGTTGTTCCTCGAGGGATAAAAAAAATAATGTGATTGAAACCTTGTACAAAATGTACTTATAAGACAACAAAAGATCTCAATCTCCTTTGATCGATGCTTTTTGAATTCCAAATGAGCGCAAATCGAACCACTTCTTCATCTTTGTTGGTGGTAGATTTTGTGCAAAACCTGATGTGGAGAAATATTTAGCTAAAATCTCAAATGAGAATATAAACCAAATAAAATAATTAAATAAACATTATATAAATACATCACTACAAACAAATGAACACAAGTAAATTCTATAAAAAATCAACCATAACAAAAACAAAAAATGAGAATGGTTGGCTATTTGTGCTAGATTTCTAAGTATTTATACTAATCATGCTATATGAAGACTTTAATGAAATTATCACTAATTAAGTTTTTCATTTAATTATGATTATATCAAATAAATGTTTTGTAACATCAATTTATACTTTTTAAGGAAAAAACTTGACAAATGGGCTGATGTTAATTAAACAAATTATATATAAAATTTTAAAGAATTAATGCACATTATGAAATTAGATATATAGCCAATACACATTATTAGATGTATTAATTATGTTAATTTATTATTAGCATATTGATTTTCATTATGCTAATATAATTTTTTTCCTTCATTCTCTTTTGATGTAATCATTGTGAAATCCGCAAAATAAAGTAAAGCTTGAAGATAAAGTTTTGTATAATTAATAAATTCATTATTTTCTAATTGTTTATATTATTGATTTATTTTTTAATTTGTTCTTGATTTCATATATTCATCATTATTTATAATTTACTATAAAATATATAAATGTATGTTATTTTGAATATATTTAATATATTTAATTATTTAAGAGTTAATATATTTGATACTTTTATGTACCTAATATACTATTATTATTTATACATTATAATAAAACAATTAGTAATTACATATTTACCTTATCTAATATTAGTTACTTACCATATTTAATTTTAGATACCTAATATAAGTTGGATTTATTTATGGTAATATATTTTGGGGGTAAACTTTTGAGGTGAGATTTTGCTTTTAGGTATATATAGATATAGATTTAAGCAGCAAATGAGAGTTTATTCATCATGAATCTAGCTCGAGAGAGTATCTTCAGCTGAAATTCTATATATACAATGATAGGGAAAGCTCTAGAAGATTGAAACTCTAACTACTTCATAACAAACTCAATAACTATCTACTAGGGTTTCTGTTATTCCATGCGACTGTTATTCTTCATGCACGTAGGCTTCTAGAAGGATTCCATCACTTGTTTTGTATGCGTGTGTTGCCGACTTGTACTATCCTTAACACCCCCCCCCCCCCCCTCAAGCTGTATTTCCCAAAGATGCAGCTTGGATAGAAGAAGGTGAAACACATGAACAGGAACTGCCTTGGTAAAGAAATCAACGAGCTGCAAAGAAGATGAAATATGCGTAAGGATGATCAGCCCGGATTTGAAAGAACTGCGTACGACATGACAATCGATCTCTATATGCTTGGTCCTCTCATGGAACCCAACATTTTCAGTAATATGTATGGTTGCCTTGTTATCACAAAACAATCTAACGGGAAGCTGAACGTGGCATTAAAAATCTTGAAGCTTAAAAGTTAACCATTAGAGTTTATGAACGACAGCGGCCATTGCTCTATATTCAGCCTCAGTAGTGATGTAGGCAATTGTGGGTTGTTTCTTCGACTTCCAAGATAAGATACAATCACCAAGAAAGATACAAAAGCCAGACAATGACTTCCTAGATGACTAGCAAAAATCCCAATCAAAGTCAGAAAAGACCCGCAGCTGCATGGAATTGGATGAAGAGTAGAATATACCTCTGGAGGGAGAAGTAGAGAGGTAGCGAAGCACATGAATGGCAGCCTGCCAATGAGGTTGCCGAGGAGAGTGCACAAATTGACTTAATTGTTGTACATCATAGGTGAGATCCAGTCTAGTGTAATTCAAGTATAATAACCTACCAACTAACCTTCTGTATTGCATAGGATCATTGAGCAAAGGGGCTGAAGTGTCATCTTCAGCAAAAAACCTTAGACCTAGGGGAAACGGAGTTGAAGAAGGAGAACAATCGAGCATATTCATATCCTTCAAGATATTTGTGGCATATTTGGACTATGAGACAAAGATGCCAGTGTCCGAACGAGTGAACTCTATCCCTAAGAAATATTTAACAACACCAAGATCCTTAATGGTAAATAGAGAGTGTAGATATGCTTGACATATTTATTTCATGTAGTTATAAAATATGAAAACTTGCTAATTATATCATTTGAATTAATAATTGATATATTTATATAAATGAAAGTGGAGGGAGTTGATTTTATAAAACCAAAAAAAAAAAAAAAAAAAGTATTAAAAGGGGAAAAGAGAGGGTAGTACAAGGATCAAATGCATAAATGGGAAGTCACCATGTCTTCAGTCTTCTTACAACTATCAACAACTATTGTAAGAAATATGTCTCATGTCATTTCTCTACAGATATTAGATGAATTAAAAGATACAAACATTTAGCCTCTTTTATTTGATATCATAATTCATACATCACATGGCCCCTCCAACCAAGAACCCATGTCTCATTCTGGCATCAAAACGACGTCGTTAGTTGAAAGCAAAGCAAACTGCTAGACTCCATGAATGCAGAGATTATGAGATGACAGACAGCACTGACCGTGATCCAGCATTCAAAGAGTGAGCACGAAGGGCGGCGCGTCGCGTCTCGGCCCTGCCACGGACCGATAGATGTAGACTTTATCAGCACGAGTCTCGTCGCTTCCATCATCTTTGATCACTTCCACGTTGAGTCTCGGCATCTCCCTTGCGAGGGATCTGCAGCCCTTCATGGTCAACTTGCAAGCAGACATCCACAGCGACCGCATCATCTCGTATTTCTCAAGCCCCGACAACAGGGCTGCGTTCCCGAACGGACAATCTCTGATCTCCAGCTTCCTCAGCTTCGGACAACCCTCCATGACACACTGCATGCCCCTGTCGCTGCTGCCTGCAAAAGCCACCGACAGAGTCTCCAGATTCTTGGCATACCTCCCGATGTACTCGAAGGTCAAGTCCGTAAGAAAGCCCGACACGGAGAGTCTCCGGAGTTTGGTGCAGGTTTTAGCCACAGCACCAAAGGCCTCATCCATAGGCTCCCTTGTTACGTAGTCAGGCTCACCCGGATTCATTATGCAGAGACGGAAGTGCGTGAAATCGGGGCAGTTGTGCACTATGGTCGCGACAGCCGCATTGGTCATCCTCCGGCAGAAGTAGAGGACATAACAGAGCTTAGGGCAGCCACGAGAAACAGCCAAGAAACCCGACTCTGTCACCCCATGTCGATTATCGAGATCATAGGGATCAATCGGGAAGACTCTGAGCTCTTCCAGCAATGGACAACTGGATCCCACAGCCTCCAGACCCTTGTCTCCGACAGTATCAATGACCTGTTAGCCAAAAACAATTCAAGTTTCTTCACGAGTAGTAACGTAATGTGATAATCATAGATTCCTTACCCAGAGGCGACGCAGATTGGTGCAGTAAGGGAGAAGCTTTGCAAGCTCGCCACTCTGGAGGTCTGCTTCGCTCAAATTCAAGAAAGTGAGCCCAGAAGAAGCTCCATAAAGAAGAGGGAGATACATGGACGACACGTCCCATAAACCCGAAAGAAGTTGAAGGTTCTTGCAATTGGAGAAGGCACTCTGAACATCCTCATACTGGCGAGGAGTGAGTTCTTGCATGAAGGAGCCAGTACCAAGCCCGGTTAATCGAGGAGCTTGCACGAGCAGCCGTTGCAGCTGCTCTAAGTCGATACTTTCATTGACCTTGAGCACCCTCAAGGATCTACACCGGCTAACTAGTCTCTCAAGGGCATCAAAACTCACCTCACAGTGAAGGCTGGCAAAATTTAGTATTTCCAACGAGGTAAAGCTCTCCGGGAAGCAACTCAACCAAACTCCACCAATATCTACTGTTGCACTATCCGCTATGTCAAGCTCAGTCAAGTTCCTACAAGACAGATATAACTCAGTAAATTATCCTTGGAAAAAATCACCAAGAGTATTCGAAAGCAATAGGAACATATCCAAATCTGTTTCTTTATTTCATGTTCCTTTGCTTACAACCAAATCCTCTACTGTACAAAATCTTGTAGCGGATCCATATATCAAATATCGTCCACCCTTTACTCAATCACGAGTTTAGCAGCCGTGGTGATGAAAAGAAGGATGATTCAAAAGACTGGAATTTAAACAACTAAAAGAAAGAGATAATGCACTAGCGGATTAGGGCAGCCTTTACAAGACAAACTTCAAGTTCGTGTCGTATAATATTGCAGACAGATATCGGCACTCCCAGTAAAAGGCCAAGATGCTGGTTGCTGTCATTCAAATCATTTTACTCATATATTCTTACACCGCATAATCGGGGAACGGAAATGCTAGTAGACATGCAAATCACAGAAAGTAGAAATAAACTAGCATAAAAAGGAGAGAGATCAAAAGTATGAATACATGCTTGATTCGGATTATGAAAGGATGTGATTCTTAAAAATCTGATTCCTGTAAAAGCCAAGCTATGTAAAAACAACTCTACGTTTCCAACAAGAACTAGACACGATATCCTGACAAAAAGTTCCACAGAATCGATAATATGGGGATAACGTAATCGAGTAGGAATAAGGCATAAAATCAGAATCTCAATGAAATCCCAAGTCTTTAGATATTCTTATGAGCAAAAGACACATCTTTAAAATCCATGCACTGGAGCTTTTGGTTTTCATACATGGATCCCATGGTTCAAGTTTGAAGTGATGCAAATCGACTGTGTTTCCGGTGATGAAAATATCTGAATTCTCAACAGGTAAGACCGAACTAATAGTTAAAGAAGTGACTACATATTCAAAGAAGATTTGACCTCCCTTGGCCAATGAATGTGGACAAAAAGTGACATCAAGGGCATCCTATCCATTAAATGCCAAGTAATAGGTTAGATGTCACATCATGAAAGCAAAAACAAAAACAAAAAGTTCTCAAAGAGAAACATACAGAAGAAGCACTCAATTTTCCCACTAAAAATCTCTGTTTCCTACAGCAACAAACACAGACACAGTGGGGCACTTGTGCCCATACACACCAAAGCTGTCACATTTATTTCTTAGCCACAAAACCAAACATATCTTTCCCAAATTATAATGCACACATGACAGCATCATGTACATATCACGAACGAAAGATGTGAGAGTCGAGAAAAAGTATTTCTTTAAACGCAAATTAAGCTCAAGATTACTAATCACAAACAAAACCACAAGCACAACCGCATAAAATGAATCCACAAGTTTAGATATAGATATGGAATAGTTATGATTACTTACAACAGCAGAACTTCCAGACAAGAAAACCGTATGCAGTAACACAAACTTTTATCTACTCTAGAGTTCAGAAAATATCCTCACATGATAAACTCAAACAGGGAAGACATCCTTTAAAATAAAATGAAATACAGAAATTAGAGATTAAACAAGAGAGTTTGGTTTGAAAATATTGTCTGGATTAATCCAAAAAAGCTGTAGATCAACTACTTTGCATTTCCAGAAAGCTAAGGATGAGTTCAGAAGAAACAGAACCAAGGCCAGGACTAACACAAAGCAGATAGGAAAATTCAGCAAGTAAATGTAGAAAGGGCATCATTACCTGCAATGAGTTGCAATGGCTTTGAGCCCTTCATCAGTGAAACCATCGCAACTCAACAAAGATAAAGCCTTGAAGCCCGGAAAGGATCTGGCTAAGAGCTCCAAGCTCTCATCACGAACAGTCATTCTTTTGAGCCTTAGCTCCTCTAGAAACGGATAAACCTTGGCAAACACAACAAGCCAATGATGCACATTAGCCCCCCAATCTTGAGGTAACAGATTGAAATCGGAGAATCTGGGCTTCCCTTTGAGCCTAACACTCTTAATTCTTGGAAACCTTCGAGCCACAATCTCAGGAGACACTGAATAGCAATTTCCTATAAAAAGCTTAGATCTTGTCCATCTCTCGGCATCATACCAACCTTTGCAAACAAGGGAGACTGAGCTCCGATCCTTGTGTGAATCTATGAACGAGAGAACTTTCTCCAATACTTCATCTGGGAATGGCAACTGTCTGCCACTCGATCCATTCGAATTGACCGAACTCGATGGAGATTCTTTAGATTTCTTGTATTCTGGATCCATTAGATTTCTGGAGATGGTTGATTGAAAGCCAGGAGAGATCTCAAACCCCTTATCAACTGAAGATTCTTACACAAATGAAGGAAAGAATCAGAACATCCTTTCACCCAAAAGCATATGAACTCAAAATGCGGTATAGAACAGTAATCTTTTCTAATCCAAGATTCACATAAAATAGAAAAAGGAAATCATCTAAGAGAAAATTCTTGAATACAAAAGGTTTGGCCCTCAATGAAGATAATCCGAACCCATTTCATTTAAGCGTGCATATTTTCAAACTATAATCAATATTCTGGAGGAGATCTTGAATAAAAAGGGTTGACAAATGACAGATTCCAAGAAACAAAAAAATTAAAGCAATTCAACACAATTGGCTCAAATTGACATGAAAAATAAAGATTCTAACAGTGGAACCTCAAATTGATGCTCGAGTATCTGTACCTTCCACTGAAAGCTGCTTTAAAAACTGAAATTAGCGTCTTAACATAAGGTTTTTTAAAAAAAATTGCAAAAGCAAAATCATCATTAACATTCATACAAAGACACCACAACTACCTCAAACCGGCCAAGAAACAATGGCATCCAAGAGTACTAACATTATAAATCGAAACAAACAAAAACAAGGGAAAAAAAGATTTGGGTTTTTCACCAGTGAACTGAAATGCTGGGAGGAAATGAAGATCCAAATAAATAATCTTAAATAAATACCGAACTCGCAAATTTAGCAAGCAAAAAAGATAGCAATTTATCGTTCCAAAAGGAGACCAAAAATAATATTAATGTATATATACGATTCGATAATTAGTCAGATGCACATTATTACTATCCATAAGTACGTAAGATTTCTTCTTGAAAAAAAAAAAAAAAAAGACAGAGAAAAAAGAAAAGTACGTAAAGATTTAATAATTGGACAGTCCCACCTTGGCTGAAGTTGACAGAGAATGATAAGGGGAACACCTAACATCCACCGTTGTGTGCGATGCGCACCCACTCTAATCTGCCACCACGTGTACCTGGCCCCCCCCGGCGCATGTTAGACTTCATTGGAGATTAATGGAAAAGGATTGGCTCATTTGTCAATTAGGAATAATGCAACCCAATTAAAGATTTTCATAATAAAATGTTATAAATTTAATTTTTCTTGTTTTATTTAATAAGAAAAGTTTCTCTCTATTCGGAAATCGGGAAAATATGCACACTAAAACACACATAAAAACAAAAAATTTATCAAAATCTATCTTGGATCAAAGTTAGCGAAGGCCAATTGATTATTCAACTAAGGCAAGAGATTGTATCTAAGTATATTTTCATCAATGAAAAATTAAAGATTTTAGATCAACTATGAAATTTATTTCAAATTTTTTATGTTAGGAAATTATACTCCAATGACAAATTAGATAAATTTATCTAATTGTTTTCTTAATATGGAGTTTTATTATAATTTAGTAATTTACCTTAGGTGATTGACAAAATAAAAAAATATGTTAAGTTATACGTTATAAAAACACAAATTAAGATTATTGATTAATCAATTTTAATAGTGTCTCTAACTCATTTTATTTTTAGTATCTTAAACACTCAGAGCATTTATAATTAATAAAACTAAATATTAGAGTAAAATTTCATAATACGAAAAAATTTGGGTAGATCTCCCTAATTTATCAGACTTTAGGATATAATTCCCTAAAAATGGATAAATTTCATAATCAAACCTACATAGGGATAAAATTTATAGCTTTTCCTATATTTTTATTAATTTGTTATTATGGAATGTATGGAACATTATTAACAGGGAATTCCTTTCTTTAAAAAACAAAACCTAGGATTTCTACTTGAGAATTGATATTTACCAAGAAAACTAAAGAGAGAATTGGGAAATATAATTTGTAGCTTTTTTTTTTTTTACAGAAATAAATATGTTTTGTTAGTATGTCTCTTGAAGCCATATTTGTGATAAAAAGCTACAAAATGAAAAGGTTCAAATCAATATTTGAAACACAAAATAGCACAATTATATATATAGTTAGGATTAATTGTGAACAAGTTGGACATATCAATGAAAATGAATGAATAAAAGGAAATATCCAACAAAATGGAAGAGGTGGTGTGAAAGAGAAAGGATTAATTTACATGATTAGTTAGCACTTTATTTTTGTAGACTTAGATGATTAGCATATTAATTAGTTGCATAGTTTGTTGGCACACAATGCAATGGATCTGAGCAAGAATTAATGAATGTCATACAAATTGGAGGCATGTTGATTGTGCATTAATTCAACAAGACCCCATATCACTATATTTGGTTAAATTCGATTTTTTCGAATCTCTAGAAATAAATAAAAACAAAAAATATGCTCATTTCCATTCCCTTTCACATCATTTTCAGCACAATTATAGTTTATAATCTATTTATCAATAAATTTCGTTTCTTTATAGATATTATGATCACCATCATTATTCCATATGTTAATACGTACATCAATAATAATTTTACTATCATTGACTAGGTTTTTTTATGTCATGAACATGTATCCCAAAATGCTAATATTATTTGTATACAATGCATATAGGAGGAGGTTAAGGCATATTGAGATTTTAATCAATGAAGCACTCAAATGTTGTATGTAAAAATCTCATCAATAAGAGTAGGAT
This sequence comes from Plectranthus barbatus, assembly GCA_026898455.1. Classification (NCBI taxonomy): domain Eukaryota; kingdom Viridiplantae; phylum Streptophyta; class Magnoliopsida; order Lamiales; family Lamiaceae; genus Plectranthus; species Plectranthus barbatus. Next base: position 97,670 of record JAPKLW010001264.1, read on the forward strand.
GTTGGGTCTCTTGATCCAAAATTATAAGCAATAGATGGAAAACACGAAGAAAGAAGAGAAGAAAATATGGAGGAATTTTAGAGTTTTATTTTTTGTAAACAACTGTTACAAAACTTTATGAAAATTGTGTTAATTTGTACTCTAAACCAGTGAAAACTACTACCCCAGTTTATAAGAAAACTAAGTTAGATAAATAAGGAAAATAAAATAATTTAGGATACATCTATATCTTCCTAATTAGATTAGATTCCTTTCCAAACTAGATAAGAAAACAAATCTTTCCGAAATCAAGGAGTAAATCTTCAACATTCTCCCCCCAACTCCTTAAGTGGTTTGAGGTCTCTAACTCCGACCAAATGTCGCATCACAGCCAACTTCGGTGCTAGTAAAGCCTTTGTTAGTGCGTCAACCTTTTGCTCATCAGTTCGAACAAACTCCACCTCGATCTGACCTGCTTCGACACATTCTCGAATGAAGTGATACTTCATGTCGATGTGCTTGCTTCGACCATGAAAGACTGGATTCTTCATTAGTGCGAGTGCAAACTTGTTTTCAATGAAGAGCTTCACTGCCTTCGATCTCGAACCAATTAGTTCGAACAACAATGCTTCCAACCAAATCACTTGACATGATGTCGCTATTGCTGCCATGAATTCTACTTCGCACGTCGAAAGTGTAACTGTCTTCTGCTTCTGCGAGTTCCACGAGACAAGACAGTCATTGATATAGAATGATATGCCTCTTGTGCCCTTTCGATCATCTAGGTCACCTGCAAGATCACTATCGGAATAACCCTCTATCACTTAATCACCTCATTCTCCTCTTCGAAATACTAGTCCAGAGTGCATAGTGCCTTGAAGGTATCGTAGCACTTGTTTAATTGCCTTGTGATGCATCTCCGTAGGCCTCTCCATAAGTCTGCTAGCAACTCCAACTGCATAGGAAAGATTTGGCCTCGTGTGAAGAAGAGCGTAGACAGTCGATGACTCTTCGATATTATGTCTCATCGGCTGGGTGTCCTTTGAGATCTTTGTGGAGTTGAGCCCCCGGCTCCATTGGTATTCTGGTGGAGTTACAATTAAACATCTCAAACTAGGTCAATACATTCTTGGCATAAGTTGCCTGCTTGATCGAAATACCTCCCTCGAACTGAGTCACCTCGATCCCTAGGTAGTACGATAGAAATCCGAGATCACTCATCTCAAACTCCCTCTTCATCTGCTTCTTGAAGATTCCAACTGCCTTTGGATCTTCACCTGCCAAAATCAAATCATCCACATAAACACAAACTATCAATCTCAAGTCTACCTCTTGTGTACACTGCTTGTTCTTTTGTACATCTTGTGAAACCTATTTGTTCCATACTTCGATCGAGCTTCAGATTCAGGCTTGAGGTGCTTGTCGAAGGCCATACAGTGACTTATTTAACTTCAACACCATGTGCTCCATCTCTGTGAACTTGAACCCCTCTAGTTGAGTCACGTACACCTCCTCTTCGAGCTCCCCATTCAGAAAGGTTGACTTGACATCCTCGATTAGCAGCCAAGGTAAGGATGACTCGAATTGTGTCCATTCGAGCAACTAGTGCGAAAACTTTATCAAAGTAAATGCCTTGTCATCGCACATAGCCCTTCGCCACTAAGCGAGCCTTGTGATGGAATAGTTCGCCACCTAAGTTCTTTTTCAACTTGAATACTCATTTCAGCCCAATCGTCTTGTATCCAACAAGTAGTGGTACGAGTGACCAAGTCTCGTTCTTCTTAATGACTTTGAGTTCTTTTATCATTGCTTCTTCCCATTATGGATGTCCGGTTGACTCATTGTAGAAGACGGCTCATCTGTCTCTACTAACAACGCTTCCTCAAAGTCCTCAATAAGATCAACTCGATGAGATTCTGCTATAATTTCACTCAAATTTCTAAATCGAACTGGCACTTCATCACTCTCAAAGTGTCCTCCTGACCACGGTGTGGGCAACTTTCAATACATGCCACTTTCTTATTCATTTGACTCGAGTTGATCTACTCGTACAAGGTTGTTTCTTTATGGAGTTGAAGAAGTGATCTCTTCTTCTGTAGTTGACCGTATCGGAGTCGCTCCGCTTTCGAACTAGGTAGTACGAACACCTTCTTGTTCATGAGTAACCTCCTCGAATACTTAGCAGAACAGGCCACCATCTTCAAAACAGACAATTATGTTAACTCCCTCGTCCAACTCGAAGAACTTTCCTTTATCTCCAGTTATATGATTACTAGCTCCATTATCTAGGAACCAAACATCATCAGGTTTCTCGAGCTGCTTTTGATTCTCTCCTGGATCGTGCTTCTCACTCCGTCCGAGTGAGAAGAACTTGATCTTCTTTCCTCCCTGCGTCCACACTCTTCTTGTGAGTGCGCTCCTAAAAAACTTTGAGCCTTTCAATCGCATCTTCGAAGGCGAGCTCTTCGAGATTGAAGAATTGTTCGATGTTGGCCACCACACTGATGAACCTTTCTGACACTGTGTCGAACAGCTTCTTCACTAGCGTCGAGTCAGTGAGGGTTCCTCCAAGGCTCGAGTACACTACAAACATTGTAGTGAGTCGACATGCATATTGATCGAGTGACTCACTGTCCTTCATATACATCAAATCAAACTCGCTCTTCAATGTTTCTAGTCTTCCATTTTTCATTCGATCTGCCCCGATGAATCTCGTCTTGGGACAATCCCAAACTTCCTTTGTTGTCTTCTTTCTATCAACCTACATGAGAAGATCTTCTGGAAGCACCTACAAGAGGTGCGATCTTGCCTTCTTGTTGAGCCAGGCGTCGACCTGTGCACCCTCAATTGGTTCGACTACTTCCCAGACTCCTTGATCTCCCATCATGACCTGCACTCGAATCACCCAACTGGTGTAGTTCATGTGTGTCAACTACGGGTACATGAACAAACTGCTCGACTGTTGTGCGAGCATCGCATCTGCTACTACCAAAGCCATGTTTTCCCAACGAATATTTTTGGAATTCAACCTTGGCTCTAAATACTACTTGTTGGCCCTCTTGATCCAAAAATCATAAACAATCGATGGAAAATATGAAGAAATAAGAGAAGAAATTATAGAGGAATTTTAGAATTTTATTTCTTGTAAACAACTGTTACAAAACTCTATGAAAATCTGAATTAATTTATACGCTAAACAATGAAAACTACTACTTCTATTTTTAAGAAAACTAGGATAGATAAACAAGAAAAATAAGATAATTTAGGATACATCTATATCGTTATAATTAGATTAGATCCCTTACCAAACTAAATAAGGAAATAGATCTTTCCAAAATCAAAGAGTAAATTTTTAACATAGGATTGATTGTATACATTTTTCATTGTAGTTAATTATTGAAAAATAAATTTTGGAATTACCCATCAATAAATTAATATAAATTATTGCAAACCCTATTTGAATATAAAGATTATTTTGAATTAATAATTATAATATTAGGCAAATTCTTAGATGAGATGGTCTCATCATTTTTATTGTGAGACGAATTTAACGAAATGATGTGTTTCTTTATTACAAATGATGTCTCACCATTTTTATTGTGAGACGAACTTAATAAAATGATGTGTTTCTTTATTGCAAAAGATGTATTTCTTTGTTACAAATAATGTAATTTTTAAAAATGAAATGATGTATTAAGATCCGTCTCACAATAAAAAAAAAATGATGAGACGTCTCTCAAGAGACCAACTCATAATATTAATATAAAACACATTAAACTAAAAATCGGTGAAAATTCTAAACAAAAAACGAAACACAATTCAAAATAAATAATTCATGAGTAAATATTTCGGGAATGATATTATTATACCAAATAACATCGTATTTGGGATTTGATTGAGAATTCTAAGTGTGGTTGGCCAATCAAATAAAGTTATTTTGATTCTTGAATAAATACGTAAAATGAAATTAATAAAAAAAAAGTAATTGGATTTAGAATAATTCGAAAATGGACACCCGCAAAAATTTATGAAAGTAGGTCTCAAGTCTCATTCCAAATCTTCTTTTGAGGAGGGGAATTTTTTCCATTCTTTCTCATTCATTGCAATCATAAACTTTTAACAATATTGTTCAAATTACTAGGTGCCAATAAAACCCACATGCGTTTTCTATTGCTTATTGTCTAGAGTCATTTATAATTTTCGTGATTGTCCAAAATTATCAGTCAATTAACTTTTGCATCGAGCTAGTTTAGTTAAAAATGATCATAAATGTAATATAATTGTATAAGTTTTGGAATTGCAATAGTAAAAATTCTGATAAGAAATGAAGAATTGAAAACTTGAAAAACCAATTGATTGAATATTAGTTCACAACATTCATTACTGATCACTCAGCACACAATTATAAGGAAGAGAGACAACTTGTTAGGAAGCATTCCAACTTTATTGTATTGTTTTGATGTGTCAAACAATGTATAAAAACCATAAGTCTAAAATATCTCTAGATTAGCTCTAGTATGTGCAAAACATATAATAGAGTCGATCAAGACAAATTGGAAATCCTCCAGTTTGATCTCGCAGGGTGACAGAAGAAACTGGTTACAATCTTTAGTACCAGTTTGGAGGACTCGCATTAAGAAAACTGACTGACGTCATCAAATCAGTTTCACTCTTGCTTATCACTCTTGCACACGGAGACAAAGAGAACTAGTGAGGAGGAACTCTCTTATAGGCCAAACTTTAAGAAAGTAGATTACTTAAAGTCTGAAGATCCTGTTGTTGGACCAGTTTTGATTTCTCGGACTGACTATATAGAGGTTTGGACAATTGTCCTACGTCATCTCTTCATGTAGTAGCCGGAATATACTAGCCTTAGGATTACAATCTGTCATCACGATCTATCGCAAGCTGGTGAATGACCGTGTCCACCAACCCATTTGCTCACTCGCACAGGGTCCCGTTTTCCTTCAGCACTTAGATCGGGAGTGTGGGCACACCACGCAGCCTCTTCCTCCAAAAGTTGGGAGCTTTTAAATTCTTCACAGAACTCTTCGAACTTGCGACAGATGCCCATAATAGTTACAACCTGGAGATAGTTGTAACTGTTGTGGTCTTTCTTGGAGAGAAAGAGCACCAAAAGGAAAACTCTATATGAGAAGTTTAGAGTCTCGTGTCTGGAGATAAGACACGGTAATCAATTTGAACATATCCTCGAACAGGGAAGAAGAACTCGGTAAGTCTCTGTTCGGAGATGACAGTTACGATGTGGAACTATCAGTTTGCTCTAACTGAAGCAGTAACCTTTTCCTCGTAGCTTTAGTTACTTGAGATGTGTTCGTTTCTGTGAGTAACTTTGTGAACTGTATTTTTGTAACCGTAACCTTTCCTCTGATAATGCCTTCGTCTATTTATAGTCGATGTGAGGTAGGGTTGGTGAAAAGAGCCGTTTAGAGACAATTCAATTTTGAACTATTTGTTGGGTCTCTGATTGGATGGTGGCAGGTTGCATTTTCTGCTCTGTCGCACCGCTCCGTCCTTTTCTAACACTGTGTGTTGACATCCTGTTGTGTGTCAGTTAGGGGTGAGCAAGAAACCGAAAAAATAAAAAATTGAACCGAACCGAAAAAATTTCGGTTATTTTGGTTTTCGATTTGGTTATTTTTTTTTAGACCAAAATAACCGAATTTATATATATATATAATTAATATATAAATATATATTTTAATCTATATTAAAAATATATTATATAAGTATGTTTTTAATATATATATTCATTAATATAAATATATTTTTTTATTTTGAATTTTATTAATTTATATTAAAATTCAGTTATAACTGAAATAACCGTAAACCGAATAAGAATTTCGGTTCGGTTATTTCAGTAATTCGGTTCAGTTCAATTACTTCAAATATAAATTCGATTACTTTGGTTCAGTTATTCTACTGACCAAAACCGAACTGAATAACCGAATACTCACCCATAGTGTCATGTGTCAGAACGGCTCGCCAGTCTGAGGAATACTAAACTGGACGTTTGAACTTCGGACTTTAAGGAATCTCCTTTTCCTTAAGTCTGGCTCTTGTGATTATTTTGGCATATCTTTGTCTCTATTCGTGAAAGAAACTTGACTTGATAAACTGGTGATTGTCCCAGCTGGTGAAATCACCCAATTTATCTTAATGGATTGCTTCAAGCGGAAGTGGTCGTCAGTTTGCCAGTTCGTCGGTTTAGTCTTTGTTTCTTCTTATCTTCACGATGACCAAACTGATGGCTTCGATCGCAAGCCCAGTTTGTCTTGATCAACTTTTACAACTTGATAAACATCCTAAGTAGATATTACAAGTTTGCACGACTAAGCCAATCTAAAGATATTTCCTAAGGTGGTTTCTATACATTTTTTACACATCAAAACATAAAAGGTAAGGGAAATTCTATCCTAAATTCCCAACAATTTTATCATTTTTTATGTTGTCAAAATGACCACTAAGCTAGTAGATAAATCAGTTGGTCGAGTTTACAAATATATTCTAATAAGTCTAATACTCGAGAACTGAATTCTTAACTACACAACCTGCCCTATTAATCTTCCCTCTATATTTGAGAGAGAGATTTATCGATTAAGATCAAATGGCGAAATAAAAATGACATGATTTTATCAATAATCATTAACAACATCAAGAGATGTAGATCAAAGATTTGTAAGCGTTTACAATGAGAAAGTGTTCTAGATATGCAGAAGATGGCTATACTAACTCCTTCTTCTCTTGGTCGTTCCACTTCATTCAGCCCGGAGATCCTCGATCCTTCTTACGCGTCGGGAAGGAATGAAGTCAGTATAATCCAAATGATGGGTTTTGTATACTAAAAGCATTTATTATAATGAGTATACAACGGTTTATTTCTCCTATCTGCTAACAATCTTACATGTATGAACAATGGTATCCTCTTGTCTCACCGATAGGAACGATCATACGGCGTGTTGTAGATCGCAGAAGACAGTATGATCACTTGACCAAGTGAGACATAAACCTGATCACAGCCGAGACAGCGTAGGAGGATACGTCTGTCCGGATGGCTGCGGCATTGTCGGAATAAGTAGTATGTCTTGGTTAATTGACATGCTGGTACGCAGGGGTGGCGTATTGATGGACCGCAGTGAGATGTATTCGTCTGTCTGACATCAACAAATACAAGATATCGATATTGATTGAGTCCAAACCCTAACGAAGGTTCAGGGGTTTGTAGGGTTTTTCCGTGAACCGAATCACCAAAACCAAACTGAACCGGATCAATTTATGGATATTGCACATAATCAAAATTCACAAAACCCTAGCATGCTCCTATGAATTTAATACATATCGTGGATTGAGGAATTACGTTATTCCGTCGAGTCTGATCCGATCTTTTGCGTTTGAATTCCAAATTCCAATTCAACCACGCAATTCAATTTTATCTGCAGAATCAGAAATTAGAACCCTAATTTCTTAAATAAAATCGAAAATAAAAAAAGAAAGAAATAGGATTTTTGTTCTCCAGATCAGATCTTCAGGGCTGTGTCCCGGTGCTGGTCAGATCTACTACTGGTGAGGACTCCGTAGATCCGTGACTTGAGCAGGACCAGAATCGAAATTCTCCTCCCTCTCTCTTTCAGGATCGGCGCCCCTCTCTCTCTCTCCTTAGGGTTTCAACTGATTTGAATCTTATGAAAGTGGCTAGGGTTTCAGAGAGTGAGAGGTCTATTTATAGACCTAGGGTTATAAATTAATTAATTAATATTAATTAATTAATATTAATTCCTTTTCACCACAGAATAAATACTGACCTACCACTTTATTACCACGTTATGAGAACGGGTTGCATTAATTGAGAATCCCCATATTTAAGGTTACCGGACATCCATTAATTAATCAGAGCCTCTGACAAGCTCTAACTACAATTAATTAATATCTTATAATTCCTGAGTAGTACCACTCAAACCTTATCACTCGTGCCTGAACTTAATCATCCTGCAGGACTTTGCCACGATGAGTGTTATTGAGCTCCTCAGGGAATGTCCCCATCCTATTACTCGGATATGGTTACCTAAGTACAGTCTCAGGCGGTACTACACGAACTGTTGTTACCCAAGATGCGGATATACGAGCACGTTCTTAGGCTCTCCACCATGGCAAGTCAAAGCAACAGTCAACCCGTGCAAACCCCTGAACCTTCGTTAGGGTTTGGACTCAATCAATATAACGAGATCTTTTATTCGCTGATGTCAGACAGACGAATAAATCTCACTGCGGTCCATCAATACGCCACCTCTGCGTACCAGCATGTCAAGTAACCAAGACAGACTACTTATTCCGACAATGTCGCAGCCATCCGGACAGACGTATCCTCATACGCTGTCTCGGTTGTGATCAGGTTTATGTCTCACTAGGTCAAGTGATCATACTGTCTTCTGCGATCTACAACACGCCGTATGATCGTCCCTATCGGTGAGACAAGAGGATACCATTGTTCATACATGTAAGATTGTTAACAGATAGGAGAAATAAAACGTTGTATACTCATTATAATAAATGCTTTCAGTATACAAAACCCATCAGGGTTTGCACGGGTTGACTATTGCTTTGACTTGCCATGGTGGAGAGCCTGAGTAATGTGCTCGTATATCCGCATATTGGGTAATAGCAGTTCGTGTAGTACCTCCTGAGACTGGGTTTAGGTAATCATATCCGAGTAATAGGATGGGGACATTCCCTGAGGAGCTCAATAACATTCATCGTGCCAAAGTCCCGCAGGCTGATTAAGTTCAGGCACGAGTGATAAGGATTGAGTGGTACTACTCAGGAATTATAAGATATTAATTAATTGTAGTTAGAGCTTGTCAGAAGCTCCAATTAATTAGTGGATGTCCGGTAACCTTAAATATGGAAATTCCCAATTAATGCAGCCCGTTCTCAAACGTGGTAATAAAGGGGTAAGTCAGTATTAATTCTGTGGTGAAAAAGAATTAATATTAATTAATTAATTGTGTCCTGGGTTGTGGATATGGGAATTAATTAATTTATAGGCCCACTTTATTATTTGCATTAGGTCCCAGGTCTGGCCCAAGGAAAGTGTGCTGAATTGAGCCCAGGAGCCCACTAGGGTTTACAACCCTAGGTCTATAAATAGACAGCTCTCTTTCATAAGTTGTAACACAGTTGAAAAATACTAGACCTAGATAGAGAGAGAGGGGCGCCGATTTTGAGAAGAAAAAGGAGGAGAATTTTCGAATTCTGGTCCTGCTCAAAGCACAGATTTGTGGAATCCTCACCAGTAGCATATCTGAACGCACCGGGAAACAGATCTGAAGATCTAATCTGGAGAACAACTGATTTCTTTTTCTTTCTTTTGATTTCGATTTTATTCTAGAAATTAGATTTCTAATTTCTACTTGCGCAGATAAAAATCGAATTGCGTGGTTGAATTAAAGTGGAAGTTCAAACGCAAAAGATCGGTACAGAGACTACGAAGTTACGGTAAATTCCTAAATCCACAATTATAAGAATTAAATTCATAGAAGTATGCTAGGGTTTATTATATATTTAATTGTGCACAATATCCATAAATCGATCCGGTTTAAATTGGTTTTGGTGATTCGGTTCACAGGAAAACCCTACACCAAATCCTCCCCGGTAGTTATAAGAGAAATTTCCTTCTCAATGAAGGCACTGAGTTGGAGACCATATGGTACGCAACTAGAAGGAGTTTCTTCAATTCCTTCCATGATTCTAGAGAAGAGATATTCTGCCCAGTTAACTTTGGCAGGGTTATCCAATGCCATCATTGCACACCAAGATTCTTTGCAGAATGCTCCAAAGTAATCAGTTTAACACACCACCGCTCTGTTGATGATGTTCATATACATCCTGTAGGTGGGGAGGAGAGTTTTGATGGGTATATCCATGCAAAATTTTCCTGTGTTGATAGCTCTCCATCTCACCCGGCAAATTTCTTCAGATCCTATGTCTTCTGCAAGGTACTCCCTCAGTTTTGTTCTCATAAAAAGAACATCAAACTCTATCCCTAGGATGTAAGGGAGAGCCTTATGATCTTTCCACAAACTGCGGAAGAGATCGAGAGTTTGTCTTCAAAGATCTTTGCATTCAGACAAAACTCGTTACAAGATTAGGTCTGAAGCCAGAAGGAATAGTGAAGAGGAACTTCTTCAGCCCAGTTCTCCGTAGTTGTAGATCGAAGTAGTCATTCCCCATGTATTCCTCTCGAGTGATATGCTGGATTCCTAACTTGTTCAAGGTTTTTCCCTTGATAATCCTCACAACCCTTTCATTTGAGAAGGTTACAGTAACAAAGTCAGAGTTCATCTAGAGTGAGGATCTGGAGCGATGATCTTTTTTTAAGAGAGATCGAAAAGAATGAATGGTCAAATCCCTATTAGAGTTTCTCAATAAATAGGTTGAAGATGTTTTTCTGTCAGCGATGATTAGGGTGTCGCGATTGAAGGGATTTCAATAGGCGTCGATTGAGAAGATCGTTGAAGTGAAAGACATTGGTAATAACAAATGTTTCTTTGACTCATGATGGTATTCTATTGGCAAAGGAACTCGATTGAGCGAAGGGAACCCTAAAATCTAGACTGTGCTTAATAAGGAGATTTTTTGTCTGTCTTGATCTCTGATGCGATTGTTGACCTTTAGGATCTTGATGGGACCCCCCTCGATGATATCTACCATCTCTGGATGTATGCTTTTGAGCACTATGGTAGATCTTTTCTTCCATGTTGCAAACTTCTTCGCTTGATATAGTGGAAGCTTTATGTTCATCGAGGAACCTGCTAGCTAGACAAAAGAAGAATTGCAAGAACAACTAGATCTGGTCCTTGTAACTCAAAGCAAATAGTCTGTAAAGACCAACCGCTCTGATACCACTTGTTGGTCCCGAGATCATAGTTTATCGAATATGTGCAGTGGAAGATTAAAGAACGAGTTCTTGCGATTTACAAATTGGTGGTGATCAACCAGTTTGGTTCTTTGAAAGTTTTTTATTTGCGAGTCTGATTATTACCAAGTTCGGTTATACTACAACATGAGATGGTGTTGAGTTTTAAATCGTTGCAGAATAAAATAAAGCAATAAATAATGCAAGAATTTATAGAGGTTCGGAAAACTGTCTTACGTCCTCTATTTAGGTAGTAGCCAGGAATATACTAACCTTAGGATTACAATCTGTCATCATGATCTATCGCAAGCTGGTGAATGGTCGTGTCCACCAGTCCACTTGCTCACTCGTCTAGGGTCTCATTCTCATTTGACACTAAGATCAGGAGTGTGGGCACACCACACAGCCTCCTCCTCCAGAACTTGGGAGCTTTTAAGTTCTACTTGGAACTCTTCAAACTTGCGGAAGATGCCCGTAATAGTTATAACCTGGAGATAGTTGAAATTGTTGTGGTCTTTCTTGGAGAGAAAGAAGGAAAAATCTAGCTGAGAAGCTTAGAGTCTAATGTCTGGAAATAAGACACGGTAAACTATTTGAAAATAACCTCGAACAAGGAAGAAGAACTCAGTGAGTCTCTGTTTGGAGATAACGATTACGACGTGTAATTATCAGTTTAATCTAATTAAAGCAGGAATCTTTTCATCGTAGTTTTAGTTACATGAGATGTGTTTGTTTCTGCGAGTAACTTTGTGAATCATATTTTTGTAACCGTAACCTTTCATCTGAGAATGCCTTTATTTATTTATAGCCAAAGTGAAGAAGGGTTTGTGAAAATAGGAGTTTAAAGACCATCCAGATTTTGAACTATCCGTTGGGTCTCTGATTGAATGGTGACATGTTGCCTTTTTGTTTTGTCGCACCTGCTTCGTCCTTTTCTGACACAGGGTGTTGACATCCCGTTGTGTGTCAGAACGACTCGTCAGTCTGAGGAATAATAAGATGTACGTTTGAACTTCAGACTTTAAGGAAATTCCTTTTCCTTAAGTTTGGCTCTTGTGATTCCTCTGGCGTTTCTTTGTCTCTATTCGTGAGAAGAAACTTGACTTGATAAACTAGTGATTGTCCCGACTGATGAAATCACCCGATTTATCTTAATGAATTGCATCAAGCTGAAGTGGTCGTCAGTTTGCCAGTTCGTCGCTTGAGTGTGTTTCTTCTTGTCTTCACGATGACCAAACTGATGGTTTTGATTGCAAGCCTAGTTTGTCTTGATCAGCTTTTACAACTCGATAAACACCCTAAGTGGATATTACAAGTTTGCACGACTAAGCTAATCTAGAGACATTTCCTAAGGTGGTTTCTATACATTTTTGACACAACAAAACATAAAAGGTAAGGGAATTTCTATCCTAAATTCCCAACAAATAATATTACCAACTGACAGTTCAAGATTAAATGGCAGCTGACGATAAATTGATGAGCTAACAACTATAAGCTCAGCTGACCCGATCATTAGCTGATGCATTTGTCAATTAAGATGTTTCACCAATTGACGAAAGCTGCAAAATTGTACATTTTCGTACAAATAGTAAAATATGAATTATCTTAGTTCAAACCACAACAACTACATTTTAAATGGAGCCTCATCAAAGTAGATAGTCAAGTTATATATTTAACACTATCATTTTCATACAATTGATATATCTCTCTCTCTCTCTCTCTCTCTCTCTCTCTCTCTCATACTGAACTTTTTTTTGTGCTTCTTGCACGGGACTTTCGCGTATTCTTAGACACGAGACCATCATATTTCATAAGGATTTAAGATATCACAGATCCGTAGTATCAACCAACAAGATCAACGTTCTTGAAGGGAACATATAAATCTTTATACCCTATAGTTGAGAGTTTAGGAGAAATCTTAGCAAAGTAGAAAATCTAAAGACATCACTTGTATTCAAGTACCATGGACAACTGAAGTTGCAGAAGGAAGAGCCTACGGAGATCATGGTAAAACTTGACCAACTGCAGTGCATGCGATCGATAACACATAACATCCTTTGTTGGAGAAGACTCAAAGTTATAAACCATATTAAATTACAGTATACAATAGGGAATAGTATACAAAAGTGGATGTAAACAGCTAGCTCCAGACCACTCTTCATAGGTTACTCAATTTTCTACACATAACTGTTTTAGACCAACAATCATCAATTGTTAGAGTATAGATATAATTGAATATATTACCTGCTTAACTTATATTTTTCTTATTATGAGTTGACTCATCAAAACTCGGTTAATAACTAAATCCGAACCCAATCAATTTATTTACTTTATTGCCTCCTCAAGTGCATTAACTATGGTGCGAGATCAACACTTATTTTTGCTTGTTAATAAATTTGTAAGTAATTCTTGTGTCCCACATATTCTTTAATCTTAACTTAATAATAGTATCATATCAAAATGGGAACACTATTGAATTCAAGCGGAGTCGATTAATTGAGAATCTCACGCCCATAATTGTACAAAATAAATAAATAAATAGGTAGAAATAAATGAAAGAATTTGTGGCAACCAAACCAAGGTTATTGGTAGGCAGATAAGATCGAATAAATATTTTTAAAAAAAGCCCTAAAAATCAGAAAACATGGGGAGGAGGGTGGGCGGGAGTTGACATCACTGACGCAAAGAATGGGCGCTGTCTCTGCCTCTCCTCTTCTAATTATGCAACTCATGATGAGATTAGTAACCAATTATACACATTATTACCATTACCTTAACTTTTGTTTTTTTTTAAAAAAAAAATCATTTAATTTGCATTTGAGACTACACCATACAATTTTACATACATATTTAATATGTAATAACAAAAGATCATAAGGCCTAAGGAGATAGATCATATTATTGTTATTAGTATTATAATGTAGAAGAATGAAGAATATATAATTATGAGAGGTGAGT
>JAPKLW010001264.1:113545-172272 GCA_026898455.1 Plectranthus barbatus
GAAAATTATATTTATTTTGATTTATGATTTACTTTTAAATATTTATTTTCTTACTTTTTTGGATTTAGAAATATAAAAGTACTCTTTAAATGAGGGTGTAATAGGAATTTTAAAACATAAAGTGCTAAAGTGAATCACTTTTAATAGTTGAGGGGTTAAATTGATCCAAATAGTTATGGAGGGTCTAGTATGCTCCTACAATAATAGTTGAGGGGCTAATCTGACCCTTATCCCTTGATTAAATATTGACCTATCATATGATATGACTATTTCTTTCTTTTTTTAAAAAAAAATTGATGATGTTCTTCAAATACACCCTCAAGTATATATAATTAGGTGATTTTGTTCCAATATATTTTAGGGTTTAGATTTTGTCCCAATATATTTCAAAATGTCAACAGTCCGGAATTAAGTTAGTATCATATTAATAATAATATATGGGAAAATTGTCGATTTATGACCCAAAAAATAGTTTAATTATCAATTCAAAATTCGAAAGATGATTTGCCAATTCAAAACTCGAAAGATCAAATAATTCTATATTTTAATTGATATATTTTTAAAAAAATAAAAATGAAGATTCTAATAAAACGTCATTTTGAGAAAAAGTTATCATTTTTATGACGCATTAACATTGCAAAGTGGGACAAAAATCTTTCATTATGTATATATATATATATATATATATATATATATATTTTTTTTTTTTTTGAGAAATTTCATTATGTATACTTCGAGGATATAGATGAAGAAAATAATTAATTATAAAAACAGAAAAAGTCATATTATTTGCCACATCTTAATTCTTATGACACACTCTTCCTGGATCTCTTTCCAACTCCAATACTCCATTACCAATAGAGAACATATGCATTTAATTGAATTGAACATTTAAATACAATTCCATTAAAAAAATTAGGATAAAATTCTTAAATTATACGTACTTAATATATTGAAGAATTTTCCCAAATATAAAAATGGTCACGTACATTAAAATATAAACTTTTTACTCTTCTTGGAATAAATGACAACGCAAGCTCTCATGAAATAACGTACATTTTATTTAATATAATATTTTATTAGTAAGCAGATTTTAATAATATATCTTTAAAAAAATAAAATAAAGGGATAAGAGGTCATGTAAATCCTCCTACTAATTTTACAAGAACACCATAACTTCTTATTAATTATTTGATTCAATTTAACTCTTCAACTTTTTAAGTTAACTTAATCTAATACATCAACTTTTAAAATTCTTATTATACTTAAATAAAAATAAGTAAATATTTTATGTTTTTAGGCTTTTTTTTATTTGCAATTAAAATTTTAAACTGTATAAAAATATTTAACATAATAATAAAATAAAAACTATATCCAACAAAATAAGATTTTCACGTAATTTTCATTACTTTTGTAATTTATTATAAAAAAATTATTACTCCCACCAAAACCTTTTTTATTTATTATTTTTCTATTTTATATATATATATATATATACACACACACGATAAACACTAATAAAAATATAACAAAAATATATTTATCATTTTTTCTTTAAAAAAATATCTCAATAATTTGTTATAATTATTATTTTATAATATTTTATAAAATGATTTTAAAATCACCTCACAAGATTTATGTTTGGAAAAAAGTTTTTTCAATTCTATTTTATTTGTTAATTTTTCATTATAACATAGATATACAATAAACACTAATAAAAATGTAACAAAATTATATTTATGATTTTTGCTTAAAATATTACATCTCTACAATTTATTATATTTAGTATTTTTAAATAAGATATGTATAATAAATTTGATGTGATCATTTTCAAATCAAACCTTATAGACTTTGTGTTTTATATGTATATTTTTAGATTTTATTCAATATATATATATATATATATATATATATGATTTATATCGTAATTATATTTTAATATTATAAATAAAATATCATAAATTTGTTTCGCGTATTGCGTAAGTACAAATCTAGTATATTTCAATGCAAACACTATGTTGAAATTGAGTGGCATTGGTTTGGGCTACTCAATTGCCAAGCCCAACTTCTTGGTTCTGAATATGGATTGGGTCATTGGGTTGGTTTTGCGGCTCGGGTATACGGTTGGGACGGTTTCAACTAATCCTACTATATATATGTTGTAACCCGATTTTCTTATTCATTCGTGATAACCCTAACCCTAATTGCGCCGCTCTCTCTCTCTCTCTTCTATGAAAAAGCTCTTCATTCTCTCTTGATCTTTGTGCGATTTGAGTGTGGATTCCGGTGAGTGTTTGAGGGCATCTGAACCCTTGTCCGCCATTTCTCATCCTTTCTTTGGCCGGAGGAAGGTAGGGGCTCACAGAGGTGAGTTATGAGCCACCGAGTATACCTCAATCGACGTGGTGAGGTTGTGGTGCATTAGATAGGAAGATCTAGTCGTCGGAGAAGCCCTCATCAGTCCCGCTTGAAGAGCAGACCTGAGTCTCCACGAGGAACCCTAACCCAGTCAGGGTTAGGTCGGAGTTCGACGAGTAACAGGTTGGTGAACGGGTCCAGCAGCCCTGATACCCAAGACACTAAAATGAAACAGTCTTATCATTTTTATTGTGAGACGGATTTAATTTTTATTGAAATGATGTATTTCTTTATTGCAAATAATTCACAGTAAAAAATGAAATAAAATATGAAAAGTGTATTTAACTTATTGGAATAATGGATTAGGATCCGTTTCACAATAAAAAATGAACCATATTTTAATTATCAATCATAATTAAATAAATTAAAAATCATGAATATTACAATAATATCTTACGAAAATATATTACATAAAAATCAATATTACGACAATATATTTTGATAATCACTATATAAATAATAAAAAGTTATTGATAGAAATAAAAAGATATTACAAAAAATTAAAAAGGTTAATAAATACTACTATTAAGTTTTCATTACAAGATAATTCTAATATTAATCAATGATATGAATAATATAAAAAATATAATTAGCTTTATTTTTTATGGTTGATAACAAAGAATTAAAATAAATATGAAATAAAAATTTTCTAATAAATTAAAAGGATAAAAAAACACTAGGGAATTTTATTATATAAAATATTTTTTATTTATATACATTAAAAGTAAAGATGTAAAATAATTAGCAAATACACAAACAAAGAATAACAAAAGTAAGTTTAGAACCATAAAATATTTGTATTATATTTTTTAATTAGGGTATAATAATCTTTTTAAAATTTAAGGGATTAAATTGTGTCTACTGTTAAATTAATAAGAGGCTAATCGGAGAGCGAAAATGACCATTATTACAAATAAAATATCGCTCCTTCGGTCTCACTTTGCAACCGGATCACTCCATAATTAATTATCACGCTTTTTCTCCCCAAAATTTGTCAAGGAAAACAAACCCTAAAACGTCAGATTACTCAATTCATTCTTGCAAGTGGTGGGCTTTTCAGTATATTCTGCTTTGATTTTGTTAGGTTTTCGCCTCTCTACGAGCATTCTCTTTCGGAAATTCAAGCTGCTACTTTTCCTCCGTCAAAGGTCAGCCTATACCTCTGCAGCCTGCTATTGGTTTGACCCAAAATAGTTTGATTATTGTTTCTGGGTGTGTTGTCTGGATCAATGGATTTATTTTCTGATGACTATCGGCTATATATTTTGAAACTGTTGTTTACTGAAAGTTACTTGGTTATTCTATTTATGGGCATCTGTGTGTTTCTTTTTTTTTTTGTTGGAATTTTTTTTCTCACATATATTTCTGGGTATATGTGTGTGTATAAGGCCGCTGGATTAAGAGATTGTTCTTATTTTGTCTTTACACTAACAGGGCCAAGTCTGAAGTCATTTTTGGAGTAAATTCTTAACTGAAACGATGGATGACTGGGGTAATACATCAATCCACTCAATCAGATAGTTTTGGCATGGGTTTCTGTTAGTGATTCGACTTTAAATTGTCTCATTTTGCATGCGTTTGGCATTTGGAGCTGGATTTGAGCAATCGGTATAGCTAATTGTTGAAGTTAAATTTATTTGTTCATTCTCAAAAAAGAAGGAAAATGAAATGATATCCTAACTAACCAAAGCCCTTTGGATTCGTTTAAACTTTTATGTGTTTTTTTGCCTCTTTTTGTTTGATGATATAATTTTGATGAAGTTTTTCTGTTGCACTTGCGCTATCAGATTCGGGTTTCAACCTTCAAGTTCGTTTAAGTGTCTTTTTTAGTGTAATTAAAAAACAGGATTAATGCAAGTGTGAGTAAAGTGGGTTGCATCTTGCATTCGTTTGATGCTATAGCCAATTGAACTATTAAAGATTTTGCATGTTGACCTGATAGATGCATAGTTTGAATGGATCTTTAAAAGTTGAATGCATCCTCTAGGTGGAATCTTATGGATTGTGGGGTCAGCAAGCTTCATCTACTTATTGACTGCATAACAAAATCTGTTATAGTATTTACCCAATGATATCTTAAGGACTATTTTGCATTCATTTTTTGGGATGCCAAATTTTACTTTGCTCTTAACGTTATTCTTTTCCTTTCTTTTGTTATTTGCTCCGAAGTCATTTTTGGTTGGTTTGACATTTGTTTGATGTTTCAGAAGATGAACCTGTTCAAGATATTTTCAAGAAGGATAAAGTGTTGAATAATTGGGATGATGAAGATGTGGAAGATAATGATGTGAAAGATTCTTGGGAAGATGAAGAGGCTACCCCAGTATATATTTTCTTTCTTGCTCATTTTAATTTTGCAATGAACTACTCAGATGATAAAATATTCCTTAATAGCATGCTACATACTTAATAATTGGTTAGAGTTAAAGTTAGAATTTAGAGTTGCTATTTTGGATGCATGTCTAGCAATGAATGCTGTAGTGCTACTCTTAGAGATATTGGACAGACAATGAAAGATAAATTGATATTGCTTGTATGGCTCATTGCAGTGCCATGTAATGTCGATGCATGTTGAACTTTCTCCATGTTCACCTTCTAATTTTTTCTCACTTCTCCATGACCATGATGAAGGTGTGAATTTATCATCTCTGCTGGGTGTATTATACTCAGAATCTTCAAATCAAATGACAGTAAAAGTCGAGCAACATATTTTCTCTTCGATTTTTTTTTTTCAGTTAAAGAATACTGATTTAATCATTGAAACCAATACTGTAAATATAGTAACTTTGGTGTTCCAATTTTTGAATATTTGAGATCATACACAAGGTCTATTCTGTTCAGATGGCTCTAGATGCTAAAATGCTTGTCTTTTCTTGATATTTCCTAGCTGTCATAATTGAAATGTGTCTTCTATCACTGATTTACTTTTAATGTCAAATGGAAGGCCATTGTTTGAAGCTTAAAATGCTTTGTAGGCTTCGACAGAGGCATTTTTCCTGTATCTCTAATTTCTTTTTATAATTCACAGCCCTTCATTGTCACTTTGAAATTACATGCTCATTAAAATATCATATGCGAAAGCATAAAATTATAGAAATTTTTTTACTGCTTGATACGAACCATATTTTTATCTGGTAGACTGTCCTACTATTTCTGGCCCTTTGTTTGAAATTGGTTTCTCCGAATATTGTGCTCAGGCACCTAAAGTTGAGCCTCCTCCAGAAAAGGCGTCAAAAAAGAGTGCAGTAAAACCTAGTGAAAAGAAAGGAAAAGCTGTTGAAGTTGCAAAGGAGGATCCTTTAGATCCAGTAGAAGAAAAACTTCGCCTACAGAGGTGAGTTTCTGCTCTTTTAACTTGTACTGGTTACTATCTACCCCCACCCCACCCAAAAAGAAATAAAAATAAATAATGAATAGAACTGCGTTACACTAAAGTGTTGGAGGGAATATGCATTATTCTTGGTTAAATTCTGGGGACCGACCTACACTATTCTTTTCATACGCATCAACCTGCACTATTACATACTTGTGTGATTCCGAATGGGCTGTGCTGCTTCTCCTGTAGGCTTGTTGAAGAAGCTGATTATAAGTCCACTGCAGAATTGTTTGGCAAGAAAGCTGATGAAAATACTCTTGATAATTTTATTCCCAAAACTGAAAGTGACTTTGCGGAGTATGCAGAACTTGTTGCTCACAAGCTTCGTCCATATGAGGTAAAGTGGCAATTATTCCACTCATATCATTTTATCTGGTGACTCTCGTCTGCAGATTATGACCTGGCTATTCTCATTTACTACAGAAAAGCTATCATTACATTGGATTGCTGAAGGCAGTAATGAGACTGTCATTGACTTCTTTGAAAGGCGCAGATGCAAAAGAAGTTGCCTCTTCCGTTACTGCAATTGCAAATGAAAAGATAAAAGCAGAAAAGGAGGCCAATGCCGGCAAGAAGAAAACAGGTAGGATCAAAATCTTGCTCGTTTTTTTTTTTTTTCGCGGTGTTTCTTGCATAACCACTTTTCCTGAATGCAGGTGGTAAGAAGAAGCAGTTGCATGTGGGCAAGCCAGACGATGACGTGATTGTAGATAATAGTTATGATGGTTATGACGATTATGATTTTATGTGAGTGAGTCGAAAAAAGCCTAGTTTTGACTGTGCGGCTTGTCACCTGTCCCTGATCCGAAGATGAGTCTAGGGTGTGCTTTAGTTTTTACACTGTATCATTGGTTTGGAGATCCATCTTTTGTTTCGTTTTTGGTTATTGGATTATAGACTAAAGAATTTAGAAAGAAAACCCCTTCATACAATTTGCCTTAAGAGACAATCGGTAGGACGAGGGATATTTAGTATAGGCATCATGAGTCTTCTTCGGCTTAGCTTACCACGAATCAAACTCAAACTTTTTGAAAAGCCTAGCCCTGCTTTTGGTGAAAATAGTCACTTTAAAATGTAAATATCTAAATTACAATATATTATGTGACAAAACACAAAATATCCATTTAGCCAAATTGATATTTCAAAAATACCCACTTCTTATAACTCATATTAAAAATACTCAAAAATACAATTTTATGTTAAGACAGTGTGTCAGAGTATTTTTTTTCAAACAACAATGAATATTAATTTAATTTTTATTAATTTTATGATATAAAAAATATTCAAATGTTAAAAAAAATTGAATTAGAAAATATTCATGAATTAGGTTTTTGAAAAAAAAATCGAAACAGACACGGATCAGACCCCAATTTGAATCTATTTTGAAACCGAGTCAGTTTCATTATTACTGAAACCGATCCGATTTCATCAGACCTGAACCCTATTTTCTCACGCAAAATTAGATGGAACCGACTCGATTATATAAAATGGACCCGGGTCGGAATCGATGTCGACGAAACCCACTCGAAACCGACCGATTTCGACCCGATCAAAATTTTGAATAATTTATTATGTTATACATGAAAACACATTTTTTTCCCCATTTACTCCCCTGTCGGCATCGGTCACCCCTTTCTTTCCCTTTCTTCGTTGAACCCGACCACTCTCTTGAAGCTGCTGTTCCGATTTGGTATTTTGAGATGGACGAAAATATTGAACCAGTAAAGCTTGAATCCGACTCCCCCACCCATTTCAATTTTTCTTAATTTTGTTGGTTTCGTTGGTTATTTCTGCGAAAATTAGAACAATTTTTGTTCGAATGTTTAGATGCATAGGATGGAATGGATGTATGTTAGATTTCAATAATTTACATGTTTGGATGCATAGGATGTAATTGTGTATGTTGGATTTGAATAATTTACATGTTTTGTTATGAATTAGGTCGATTGGAAATTGTTTAACTTCGTTAAATTATCAATGTTACAACTACATATTTTCATCGATTTAATGTATAGAAATTGTGGAATTGCGAATTTGTTTCAAGTGTGAAATTTTGTGTTTGAATTTGTTTAATTTTTCAATATGTTTCGAATTTTTATAACTTAGAAATATGGTGAATATTTCATAATTGTTGCATTTTGTGTTTGATTTGTGCAACCACAGTGGATTAGGCCCTCTTTTCGTGGTCTAATTACTAAAGTGAATTTATGCACTAAAGTGACCACTTTAGATACTATTAGTGATACATTATATTCAATAGGGGTCAAGAGTTGCTTAATCAATTTATTAATGGGTCGTTCGGTAACTTATTAACTTGGAAAAATAATGGTTCGAGTACATTGCAACCATTAATAGAGCTATTATGCTTTCAAATTACTAGTGAATCCACTAATGCTTTATGTTTTTGTGTTAATGGGCAGATTATAGAATTTGGAGTGTCTGAATTTGCATTAGTTACAAGATTTGTTTTTGTTATAGTACTTTTGATCCCTGTGCTGATCATGATCTTTCTAGCACTTCGGTGTTGAAGGGTTTTACCGTGAACCGAACCACCAAAACCAATTTGAACCGGATCGATTTATGGGTATTGTGCACAATTAAATACATAATAAAACCTAGCATGCTCCTATGAATTTAATACTCAGATTTGTGGATTGAGAGATTACTGTAATTCCGTCGAGTCTGATCCGATCTTTTGCGTTTGAATTTCCAACTTTAATTTAACCACGCAATTCGATTTTATCTGAGGAATCAGAAATTAGAACTCTAATTTCTAGAATAAAATTTGAAAATAAAAGGAAAAGAAATAAGATTTCTGTTCTCCAGATCAGGTCTTCAGATCTGTATCCCAATGTTGTTCAGATCTACTACTGGTGAGGATTCCGTAGATCTGTGGTTTGAGCAGGACCAGAATCGAAATTCTCCTCCCTTCCAGTTGAAATCGGTGCCCCTCTCTCTCTCTTCTAGGTTTAGTGTGTTTCAACTTATGAGAGAGAGCTGTCTATTTATAGACCTAGGGTTGTAAACCCTAATGGGCTCTTGGGCTCAATTCAGCATATTTATTTGGGCCAGAACTGGGACCTAATGCAAATAATAAAGTGAGCCTATAAATTAATTAATTCCCATGTCCACAATCCAGGACACAATTAATTAATTAATATTAATTCTTTTTCACCACAGAATTAATACTGACCTACCCCTTTATTACCACGTTATGAGAACGGGCTGCATTAATTGAGAATCCCCATATTTAAGGTTACCGGACATCCATTAATTAATTGGAGCCTCTGACAAGTTCTAACTACAAGTAATTAATATCTTATAATTCATGAGTAGTACCATTCAATCCTTATCACTCGTGCCTGAACTTAATCAGCCTGCAGGACTTTGACACGATGAATGTTATTGAGCTCCTCAGGGAATGTCCCCATCCTATTACTCGGATAGGGTTACCTAAACCCAGTCTCAGGCGGTACTACACGAACTGCTGTTACCCAAGATGCGGATATACGAGCACGTTACTTAGTCTCTCCACCATGGCAAGTCAAAGCAACAGTCAACCCGTGCAAACCCCTGAACCTTCGTTAGAGTTTGGACTCAATCAATATAACGAGATCTTGTATTCGCTGATGTCAGACATACAAATACATCTCACTGCGGTCCATCAATACGCCACCTCTGCGTACCAGCATGTCAAGTAACCAAGACAGTCTACGTATTCCAACAATGTCGCAGCCATCCCGACAGTCGTATCCTCATACGCTGTCTCAGCTGTGATCAGGTTTATGTCTCACTAGGTCAAGTAATCATACTGTCTTCTGCGATCTACAACACGCCGTATGATCGTCCCTATCGATGAGACATGAGGATACCATTGTTCATACATGTAAGATTGTTGACAGATAGGAGAAATAAACCGTTGTATACTCATTATAATAAATGCTTTCAGTATACAAAACCCATAAAAAACCGCTTTCAGCATACTCCTTGGCATAGCTGCGACGTCTTGCAGGACGGGTGAATCAGAAGTATCCAATAGAATGATTGGAAGTAACCAATTATTTAAATGGACTTTCAGACTTTCGGGTAAAGGATGAGCCGACAAAAGATTTGAAACAAAAGCGTTCATACCACCAACAGATTGCACCCACACAGAGAATTTAGCCATCGTACAATGCATTAAAGATTTGTTGAAATCCTCATCCTCTGACTCAAACGAGTCTTCAGCCTCCTCCTCATCATCGTCATTATCAGACTCCACTAATCCACCACCCTCATTTAAGTCGGGAATATGTGAACTCCCGCTTGCACCACATTCTTAAGGTTGATCAAAGAACATAGAAGAATCGAATATTTGAAGGTGCTCCAAACATGGACTGAAAGTAGCATGCGGCGGTGGACTAAATGAAGATATGAACGGTCTGTACGGGGATGACTCCCGCTGAGAACTCCCAACACCAATGTTGATTACATTGTTGAAAATAACATAAACATTGGGCTCTGAAAAAACAATGCAAAGCCGCTGCAGATCAACATCCGTCGCCAACAACGATCTTATATTTCTTCCACTGCGACTTGGGGCTGTATAATACAGATTATACTCAAGTTTAATATTTTCAGAATCACAAGCGATTGGATGTTGTTTCTTAGATACTGTATGGAAAGATTGGTCATTGGGATGTAAACCAACCTTTCCTCTCCACCCACGTAGTTGGATGAATCATCAAACTGCCCATTGTAATGAACAAAGATAGTGCACCAATTATCCATTTTCAAAAGACGGAAATGAGAAAATAAAGTGAATATGTGGAAGATGGAGAGTAGAAGGAACGAATATATAGTGAATGTGTATGCTTCGTCTTTTGCAGATGAATTGAATTTTATATAAAACTCAATCTCAATTATTTTAATGAATTGATTAAACTTGTCAATACAGTAAATGACCATTTACTCATCTGCATTTCAATGTACGCGAAATTTGCATTCACTCATATAGTCAAAAAGAAATTTGATTGTGATGCTTTATTCATGTCAGTATACTTTATGAGCTCATTCGACCAATATTGCATGTAAAAAGTTGGAAAAATAATGCACATAGGACAAGAATGCATGTAAATAATCGATGGTCATGTAATTTTCATGTCAGAATATTTATGACTTTATTGGACCATAGTGCGTGAAAAAAGTAGGAAAAATTATGCATAGGAAAAAAAATGAAACCGACCGGTTCAGACTCGATTTTGACCCGGGTCAGATTCGGGTCGATATTGGGTCTGAACCGGGTCGGTTTCGGTCTGTTCCATGTGTGATCCCCCTATAATTTGGGTCCGTCTCAGTATGTTTCACGAGTCTGACCCGAATAAGGACGAAACAGGCCCGGAATAAGACCCGATCGTCAAATTAACAATATCTTCAATTCTAACTCACAATCACAAACAGAGAAACACATTTTTGTTACACCTCAAAATTGGATAAGAAACATGGTAGCACTCTTCCAACTTCGGACGGCTTCAACATCGCAAGAAAACCTCAATGCTGCTTCAAAGTCCATTACAAACACCATATATTTTTAGTTGAATAACTTATACCTACTATTAATACGCAAAACTTATGGCCATGCTATATTTACTAATCAGCACAGGGGCATGAGAAATAATGATAGAGGGGACGGTGGCTATGAGTTTTTTTATTTTTTTATTAAAATCTTAAATTGGAAGTAATAAGAATAAAATTGTAATAACAATCATTCCAGTTCAACCTGAAATAATAGTTTCTTATCACTGATAAGCGGCACATCATATCAAAATCAAGGGCGGAGATTGGTGGCGCCGGAGAGAAAATGCTACTTGCCGTATTAGACAAAATTCAGGTCACAATCTGTTCTTGGATGAAGTAGGCCTGGATTATAGCTAAAACACCGACGTCATAAACATGAAATACAAATACTGTTTAACTCAACAAAACAAAACCTCAATACTACCATATTATGCAAGAAAATCTATCTTTAAAGATTATATTGTAAAACATAACCTCATCGATTTAATTATTAATTCCGGAATAAGATCGAAACATGCTTAATTTTTACGGATAAAACTCCAACAACTTTAATTATCAGCAAGTCTTTTGGAATTTTCCATTCTCTTGATCAAATCAAAAGTAATGGCTCCTTAAAATAGGAATATGTATAACAACTTTATGATTCAATAAAGTCGTCGACATAAATAATTAGGAGATTAATTAAAATATTAAAATTAATCTAATATATATACAATTTTCAATTTCAAATTTGTGAAATTAGAACATGTAAATATGGAAGGTCTCAGGTTAAACACGCACTAAACAGTTTTGGTGGGTTTTATTTATTAACCCAAGTCAAATCCATCTAATATATTCTAATTGGGGATTAATAAACTCTATTAAGGATGGGTGAACTTATTTGGGTATGGATAAAATCCGCCTAAATCGTTTAGGCGTGCCTAATGTATGTTTTTGCTGTAAATATATATCTATATCAACCCAATCGAAAAGGTTAACAGTGAATTCAGGCAACCCAAAATTGAGACGAGCTTGAAAGCTATTCATGATTGTCAACACCTACATCATCTAAAGCTACGATCGACCGAACAAATCAGACGGATAGAAAGGTTCAACAATATAAACAAACAGAGCATCAACGTGAACATTCAAGTAGAATTTATCAAAAATAAATGAGAATTTATTTCAGAGAAACAGGAATCAAAGAATATCATAAACAATAAAAACGACGTAAAAAAAATATGAAAGAGATAGAAAATGTGAATTATTTTGGAAATCAATTAAAAATGGGGAAGGTCTTGGGTTAGGCAGGCGTAAACGATTTAGGCGGGTTTTATCCATTAACCCAAACTCAAACCCATGTAATATATCCTAATTGGGATTAATAAACCCTATTTGGGATGGATCAACCCCTTTGAGTAGGATAAAATCCGCCTAAACGGTTTAGGTCTGCCTAACGCAAATTTTTGCCTTAAAAATGAGAGATTTGGAGAGAGCGTCCCTCTGTTTGATTGAATGAGAGGTGATGGGGTGGGAAATTGTGAAAGAATTAAAAAAAAAAAAAAGAAAAGAAAAGACTTGGACACATTAGTGGAGAAAAAAAATTTGTATCAGCGGTGAAACAAATTTTCCCAATCGTGATTAGATAATTTAATTTGTTTAATTGTATTAATTAATAATTATATTTGGAGAAATAAATAAATTTAGCATCAACATCTTCTAAAGAGCAACAGTCATCATAAATGTGGATTTGCTAATAATTAAAAATTTAGGGAATAATAAAAATAGTTAAAGAACAAATATATAAATCTTAAAATTATTGTATACTCTATGAAATTAGTATGTAACAAAAATTCTAAAAGGTTAAAGATTCAATTGAATCGATTTAAAATGTCAAGGGATATAACTGATCAAAATAGCTGTAGAAAGACAAATTTAATCGAAAACAAAAACTAAAATTTAATGCAGTATTATATCTTATTTCTAATGTGTTCGAGTGTTTCTAATGAAAATTGGAGAAAGAAGATAAATTTTTATTTTTGATGTCATCATAAAAGAGGGACACAATAGAATGTGAAAAACGAAAAATAAAAATAAAAGTAACATATTACTAAAAATAAAAGTATTATCTAAAAAAAATAATATTATTATAATATTTTAATTGAAAAACTACTGAAAAGACAAAAAAAATTAGAGTAAAAATATTTTAAATTAAATAAAATATTAAAAAGTAAAGTATAAAAAATGTCATAATGCTTCAAAGTGGCTTTGTAATATTGAGTCAACGTACATATGACACTTAACGGCTGAGTCATTGATAAAGAATAAGGGGACGTTTGGTTTAATTATCGGAAATCATTATAGGTATAAGTTTGATAATAAAAGAAAGGGTAAATAGGGGAAAATACCCCAAACTATTAACGTTTTTGGAAAATACCCCAATCTATTTCAATAAGTTAAAAATACCCTAAGCTTTACTTTTATTTATGAATTATACCCTGATCCATTGATATTTTGGGAAAATACTCAAATATATTATTGTTAGTTAAAAATATCTCAATCTTTAATTTTGTTATTGAATTATACCAAAACGAGAAATATTATTGGCTCACACAAAAATGACATTCTAAATTACTATTATCGTCCGTGTTAAATTTAATGTACTAAACAATCAATATTTGCTATATATATTCAAATGCATTTATCTTCAGAAAAATATTTACAACTTCATGTTATGTTCTTTTTTTTTTTTTTTGGTTTCTTTCGATTGCTTGAATTCCTAATTTTTTCTCTCAATGCGTGTTATGACGTGTGATCTTGGATCGAAATGTATGCGCCTTCATTTGGATTGGATTTTATACCGACCGAAGGAAAAAAAAATGGTAGAACATAAAATTTAAATACTTTTTAGAATATATAGCAAACATTGATTGCTTAATACATTAAATTTAATACGAAGGAAGAAAATTATTTTGACTGTCATCTTTGTGGAAGCCAATAATATTTCTCGTTTTGGTATAATTCGTAAACGAAATTAAAGATTGAGGTATTTTTCACTAATAATAATACATTGGGGTATTTTCCCAAAATATCAATAGATGGGGATATAATTCATAAAAAAAGTAAAGATTAGGATATTATTATCTTATGTAAATAGATTGGGGTATTTTTCCGAAAACGTCAATAGTTTAGGGTATTTATCCCTATTTACCCTAAAAGAAATGAGTATGAGTTTAGACTTGGAAATCATTCTAATATTTGGTTTGTGATGTAAGTTTGGAAATTAGTTTCAATTCTGATGATTGATTTTTTAAATTTATAAATTTAGAAAAAAATTAAAATATTATAAATAATAATTAATTTAATAATAAAAATAATAAAATAAAAGTATATTAAAAAAATAATCTATTTATCTTCTTATTTATTTTATAAAATATAAAACACAGATACAAAACAATGGTTAAATTTAATAGTAATATTATTATAACATTTTAGAATAATATTATAAAAATAAATAAAAATAATTATAAAACAACATGAAATAAATAGTTTTGGTAATGAGAATGAAACACACCAATTTGGAGGGTTTTGGTGATTCCCAAATATTTAGGTATGATTCTTATTTTTTCATTCTCATATCCTTCAACCAAACGGTGGGTTTCGGAATTATTCTATTCCCTTGTTCCAAAACCCACTAACCAAACGGACTCTAAAATTTTGTAACGGACCTCATCTTATGATATATTTCTGTATAAATATTAAACTTGATTGCGATCCATTATGTTTGGGCATATATTATTACATCTAATTAATATTAATATAAGCCCAATTCTTCAATCATGCTCTAGAGAAATTTATAAAGCTCTCTAAAAATTGGATAATTATTAATTACATGTGGAATAGTCTAGATATTAAATTATAATCATTCAATTAAAGTAGGAACGATAAATGCTAACTATAGGTTACTATTATAAATAAGTCTTACAATCTAACATTTGTATCTCGAATCAAATAGCACTTTCCAAATAATTCTCCTTTCTACTTAATATTATTTCTAATTATGTGCTATGTTATTTTAATTAATAACTATATGATTTAATGCATTATAGGAATTTGAGTGACATTCCAATAAAAATGTATATATTAATTATAAAAATGTGTACATCAATTATTTCGAAAAATATGTAGTATGGAAGTGGGTGAATCATCAAATTTGTAGTTCCCATATTTCTCCCATGTTATACGCTTTAATATTACTCCCATATCACACATATTAGGTAAATTGATATTTCACACCACGATATAACGGTTTTCATTACCACTACTTTACATATAACTATGATTATCCATGATAGTTCACAGAATTCTTCTGTGTTATACAATAATACTATCATATCACACAATCCCAGCAACAAACAAGTCATATAACCATCATATTTTTACAATTAGTTTTTGTTCATATTTACTTAACAACTATCAATTTAAAAAGGCCAAAACATCAAATCTAGTACAAACTATGAGCTTTTTTTCAATTCTAGTCCCAACTATACCTATTATCTACCTTATGTCCAAACTATTCAAAATCATTCAAATCTAATCTGTAAAAATATTCTGGCATCGGAAAGCTGACTGGGTTACCGAAAATCTTCGTCATATTTAAAAAATTATATTATTTAAATCCACATCATATTCATTTTACATGTCATATTATTAAAAAAAAAATACTCAAAACCTTAAAGTCCTTCTCCCTTTCCCTTCCTTCCCCTTCCTTCCAATCGTTTGACTGTATTAGTATATTTTGATTGACTTCCCAAAAACGACAACCGAGAGGCCCTTACGATGTCGTTGGTATCCATCCGAATCCCCTAGCGCGACAGTTCTCACCGCTTCTTCAATAGAAAAATGGAGAGCCCTTTCCATTTGGGAGCTTTTATGGAGGAATGAATTATTTACTCATTCTTTTATTCATACAGACATAAAAAACTGTCAATATAGATAACAAATAGATACACTCATATACGAATAATAATCACCCTCTTGTAGTTGTATCCCTATAGTTTACTTTGCGGCACAATTCTATTCAAACCTCCATTATTGCAGCAGCGGCGTCATTCATAATTTTGCTTATTTTTCTCCTTACTCTTATCTTGTTTGCACTCAACAGCAATTTTATAAACGATCAGTCTCCATCAAGCTTGACTGTTTTATTGGATAAGAATTAGAGCTCCCTTATTTCTTGATGATGGCTTCTATAATACCCATCTCCCAACCTCAACCGCTATTAAAGAAACCTCAACTGGGAGTCTTGAAAAAGCCTCAATCTCAGTTTTTTTCGTTTCCCAATTCGAGTTTTCGCCAAAGAAGTCGAGGATGGTGGTGATTTCAGTCCAACGAATGGGAAAGGCAAAGTGAGTTGCAGAGAAGGTTGAATCTCCATTTTCAGAGGTGGGTTTACGGAAGGAGAGGAGTATTACAGTCAACGATCGGAAGGAAAGGGAAAGAGAAAGGGGAGAAGGGTTTTAAGATTTTGAGTATTTTTTCAAATACATGACATGTAAAATGAAAATATGATGTGGAATTATTTATTATGATGTGAATTAAAATAATATTATTATTTAAATATGATGAGAATTTCCGGTTGCCTAATCAGCTTTCCGATACCAGAATATTTTTACAGACTAGATTTGAATGATTTTCTAAAGTTTGGACATAAAATAAAGAATAGGTATAGTTGAGACTAGAATTGGAAAAATGCCCATAGTTTGTACTCCCTCCGTCCCACCTCAATTGTCCCACTTTCCTTTTTCGTCCGTCCCACCTCAATTGTCTCATTACTTAAAAAGGCAACTTTTTCACACTCAACAATAAAATATTAATTCCACTCAACTTACTTTACACTCACACTCCTTGGTTGTTGTGCCCAAAGTCACCGGGACAATTCAGTCGGGACGGATGGAGTACTAGATTTGATATTTTGGCCATTTAAAAATTCAACACATATATCAATAGGTCTGACTGCCCTAACACATCAACTCCCTAAAAACTTTACCCAAAAATAAGGTCCAATTGTCCTAACACAACACACCTTAAACACGACACAAACATAAGATCCTGCTAAAATTTTGTTGATTTGCTTCACACCCTTGAGAATATTGTAATTAGCAGAGAAGATGATGATCAAAGTATGACATTCACGTAAGCTACGGTGTTGAGAAGCTCATCAGTTTGCATTATAAGGTTAAATAGTGAGAGTGCAAAGAACATTGTTAATAAGAACGTATTATATTTGGGCGAACTTGTATATACCGGTCAGGTGGACCATAATATATAGTTGTTTCTTAGACTATCTCTAACTATAATTTTTCTTGCATGCTCAACCACCACATGAGATTAAAAAAAAATATTAAAAAAAATTAATGGAACGAGGAAATCAAACACGATTGCTTTGAGAATCAAACAAAACCGTGTGGTCCCCTGGCCCACTATTTTATTTTTGACTTTTTTATTATTTAATCAATCAAATTCATTCATGTGTCACAATTTAATTAATTAGTTAATTTTATTTAAACACAATACAAAAGATTGATATATCTTTTAAATAATAACATAAAAATAAATATTAATATACCAAAATTCATATTTTTTATTCTCTACAAATAGAGATTAAATTTGATATATATATATATATATATATATATATATATATATAGAAGGGATCATATGCTAATAGATTAAAATATGCTAAATGAGAATAATTGTGAGCCATTAGATTAGATGTGATGGACGGTTATGATGATTGTTTTTTATTATTATTTTTTAGTTATTGCATAAGGGTAAATTAGAGAATTTAAATGTTGCAGTTATTTAATAACCATAAATCTGAGAAATCTCAGCCTTAGATTTCATCAAAATCAATGGATGAAAATTATTCCTATTTAACATATTTAATATTTTAGCATGAGATCCAATCCCTATATATATATATATATATATATATATATATATATATAATTTTAAAATTAACACATATATCATATTATATTCATCTATACCATTCATAAAAAATAAAGAATTTATGGCAAATAATTCTCACACAAAAAACATCTCACTCATTAAGAAACTTTATGTTGGGAAATTTGGCTAAGTTTCCTTTCCCCAGTAGCTACTTGTTTAGAGTCTAGTTTTGGTGTTTTGGTGGATCAAATCCTAAGTCCTACCAGCGTCAGTTTGTCTCTAGAATAGCTCTAGTCTCAAATGTAAAGTCCTGTTTAGGTCTTTTGAGTTGTAAGTCGCAGCTGATCAAGACTCATGCTGGCTACTGTTCACCAGCATGAGATATGCTTACCAGTTGAGAGAAGTCTCACCAGCAAGCGACTGACAAGGCTCGTGCTGACACTGTTCACCAGCATGAGAAGAGCTAATGACTGGCTACTGTTCACCAGTTGGGAAGGTTTTCATCAGCAGGCGGCTGACAAACCTTACCAGCAGAATAGGTGTTCTCACTGACACTGTTCACCAGCGGTGAAGTCACCAGTCATAGGAGATTCCAAGAGTTAACATCCAGACAAAATTGGTATACTTAGATTGTGCCAGCGCAAGTCACCAGCAGAGACTGCCAGCACAAGATCACCAGTATGTTCTGCCAGTCGGATGTTACCAGCAGAATTCAAGATTCGCTCTCCCAGATTCTTAGAGACAAAAAGAAGATTCGTCTGAGGAATAAACTAACAAAGTATGACTTTAAGGGAGGATACCTTAATGTCTATCAGTTCAAGACACCAGTTCCGATTCCTCGTACTGACAAATAGTGCCGTTCTGACATAAAGAGATCAATGTCAGATAAAGTGGACAAAAGCATGGCGCTTTCCGGAAATTCCTACCTGCCGCCGTCAGAAGGACATGCGAGGACAGAGACCTTTTCCGGATGAGTCCAAACGGCTAGAAGATTTGAATGGGATCCCGCGTCTATAAATACCTGGGGTTCATCAACATTCAATACTCTTCTTCTCGCCATACTCACCTACCGAAAGACTGCAAATTTATTACGCTCAAGCAAGCAAGCAAAACTTTCGAGGCTTTACTTAAAGCTTTTCCGTGTGTTGATTTATTCAAACACGAGACTTCAAGCTTCCAGCTTGTAAGTTATAGATCTCGTTGGTGTTCTTTCTCTTCCGAGGAAGTTCACAGCAGCTCTTGTGCCAGCCAGCACCTGAGTTATTACGGGCTTTTGCCGTATTAAGAAGATACGTTCTTGGGAGAACTAAACACCCAGTGAAGCTGTGGAGGTTGAAGTGACGTGCTCGCACTCCACCAGCTGAGAAGAGAGTTGAAGAAGGAATCAAGTCCGGGAGCGGTTGATCTAGCGGAGTGGTGGACAAGGGTCGCACCAGCTAGAGATAGATCGTAGGAATCTTGTACCTGCTTACTCTATAGTGAATTTCCAGTGCTACGACTGGAGAGTGGACGTAGATCAGTTGATCGAACCACTATAAATCCTTTGTCTTTTATCAGTTTTCTGCATTTCATATTGGTTTAAAACCCAGCACCCAAGTGCTGGTGTATATCTGAAAACTGATATAACTGTGCAAACAATGCTAAAAACATTCTAAGTCTTGAGCTACCAGCTGACGAGCCAGTCGCCAGTCAGCTGAGTACTCAGAGTGCCAGTTGACTTACCAGCTGACAAGGTCCCAGTCAGCTGAGTAACCAGCAAAGCGCAAGAAACGATTTAACACATTTTCCGCTGCCAAGTTATACCCTGATAATCCGGGACCAACACTTTATCTCTCTCAATTTATCAATGGATTCGAGAATTTTTTTTCCTCAAATTCTCAATATTATTATCCTAATCTTGAGAATATTGATACTCAAGAGTTCCAAACCCACCTCAATTTACATATGACCCGATTAATGAAAATGTCGAAACCCCAAACACATACTCCAAATGACCCAAAAAGGTTGGAGTGATAAAAAAGATCTGACACTTATGTATGCTTGGGTCACTGTTAGCTCGAATCCGGCTATTGGTACAAACTAAAATAGCCATACAATGTGGAAACGCATATCGGAAATGCATCAAGAAGCTCAATCAGACAACTCAAGGCTTATGGGAGATGAAAGAAGTGTTGAATTGCTGAAAAATTGTTACAAGAGATTGAATACAAATGTAACCAAGTCGGTAGCAGCCTACAAAGAAGTGTACAATCAAAAGAATAGCGGTATGTCCGATGAAGATGTTGAGAAGGTTGCTTAACAATTTTATGGTTGCGGTAAATCTACTAAATTTACTCATCATGAGGTTTCCGAGAAAATTATGCATCATCATCCTAGGTGGGAATTGAACTTGGGGGGTGGACGTCATCGAAGTCATGCTAGTCGAGTACTTCAAGGTGATATAGATGTTGATGGTGAAGATGATTATGGAAGTTCTAAGAAATCAAGAACCACCGAAGGAGATGAGAACCGAAATAGCGATGAAGCTCATGCTAGTGGAGCTTCAACGATTCATCGTCCAATTGGTATAGACAAGGCGAAAGGTAAAAGAAAACAAAAGGTCACTTCTTCACAATCAATTATTTCTGATGAATATACTGAAGCACTTAATGCAATGAGGTTCACACGTGAAAGAGAAGTGGAAGCACTGAACATGTGAGGAGATATTAAGTTGAAATCAAACAAGGGGATGGATAATAAGGTGCAAGCAAACATAATGCTGTCAAAGATGAATATGCTCAACACTTTACTTGGTAAAAGTAACTTGTCTGCTCAAGAAGAATCCATCAAAACCCGTTTTATGCAAGAATTATCCTCATGATAATTTAGCATTGTACTTTTATTTTCAATGTTGTAATTTATATATGTGGTTTAATTTCATGTAGCCGTCCTTATTTTCAATATTGTGTCATGTAATCGATGTGAGTTTATTTTACTTGATCAGTGAAATTTACTTTTATTTGATTGTCTTACAATTTATAACTTTTATTATAACTATTAATTTTAACTTTAAAATTAAATTAAATAAAAATTATATACAATATTGTGGTCGGATGGTTGAGTGATTGCTCATAAAGTATGTAAAAATTTTGTGGTTGGATTGAGATGATATTGATGATGTCGAAGAGAGAGAAATTAATTAAATATTGAATTGATTAGATGATTTGAGTGGTTGTTTTTAGAGATGATCTTAGAAACTTGAAAAACTACACTAATCTTCAGCAGTCTACTAGTAGCAGAAATATGGCTGCATGTGTAAGATTGATGAGTGAGTTGATGAAGACAAAAAGAGATACACATCTACTGCACAAATTGGAGTGTTACCAAGGAAAATATATATAAGGCAGAGCTGGCTAGAAGCATAAAAAGGTGAATTCTAGAGTAGTAAAATTGACACCTAAGTTAAGTGTTGTACTTAGAGAAGTCCAGGAACACTATACATTTTCATATAGAAAGATTAATCTAATATTAAGATAGTGATTAACTATTATGTTTAAAATCACCCTTAATAAAATAGACTCATGCATATGCTTTAAAATAAGCCTAATAGCCTTAACATACCAACTTATTTAAACAATATATATATAGGGAACGGATCCAGTGAGAAAACTCTTAACGTGAGAAAGTGAGAAATATGTTTGATTGCATTCACGGCATTGCTTGATTGTATTCAGGTCGTTGCTTGATTGCAATATTGCTTGATTGTGCTTTAGTTGTTGTTTGATTATTTTGTTGCTTGATTGCATTTTAGTTGTTGCTTGATTCAATATCAACCATTGATTTTTTTAAATCTGATGGACATGATTCAATCATTTTTCTCACATGGGGATTTATTTTTTACATGATCCCTCCTCTCACATGGAGATTCTTTTTTACATGAAAAGTACAGAAATGCCCTCCCTGGTAAAAACAAAAAAAGCCACATGGCATAATAAGAGCCCTTAGATCAGAAAAATTAATGGTGATTAATTAGGTCACTGTTCATACATATAAATGAGTTCATAAATGAACACACCTATGGGTAGTGATCAGGTGAGAATAGGAGTTACTATGAGAAATAAGAATAGATCTTGCGCGTCCATCTCATCAAATCGACTAATAGGATTCATTCTCAGCAAATTGAAAAACGCGATATTTTTGCCCCAATATCCTGCAATTTTAGCCTTTAAAGGCTAAAACTGTAAAAAAAACTCAAGCACAAACAACAACCTGCATTTTAAGACCGATTTACTTCATTTTTAGCCCGATTTACTTCATTTTTAGCCCGATTTACTTTATTTTTACATAAATACAAATTAAAAAAAATTAAACATCTTCTTCTTCAAAGCAGTAACACGAGCGTAGTCTCTATAAACTCAATACCAATATCAATAGTTCTAAAAACCCTGCCCTTAAAATGCTTCATCTCATCAAAACACTTTGAAATAAATGAACCTGTAAGATACAAAAATGCACAAAGTTAACACTAAAGATGCACAATATAATAGTAAAAATGAACGTCGATCTGAATAAAATAAATTTTTTAAAACTATATTCATGCAAATAAACAAAGTCGAGACCGAACACGAATACAGAATCCAGAAACAAAGAAAAAAATCTGACCGACAGAAGAAATAAAAATCAAATCGAACGAAGAAGGAAGAAGAAATCAAATCACACTGAGAAATGAATAAAAAATCTAATGAAATACTATTTCAGATTTAAAAAAAAAAGCTAAAATTATAAAAATTACCTTTATTTTGCAAAACTGTAGGATAATCGAGAAAAACTGCACACGGAGTTTAATAGATCATGAGCGTTGACATCACAAAATCAAAGGCTGAGATTTATTCTCATTTCTCATACTAAAAACTATTCTCATATGATCACTATATATATATATATATATATATTTGTTATTTAGAATATAATAATATATTGAATAAATACTTATTATTAAACAATATATTTATAATTTAAATTAACTATTTATTAAAATATTAAATAAGCCTTAAATTATTGTTGTAAAATCTCGCCTAGGTACTAGGCGACCCTTTGTCGGACTGAAAATTCTTAGATCCTTGTGCCTAAACAGTTTAGCGAGTAATCAATACCTAGACACTACCTAAATTACTTATGCTCCATTCTAGGCGGCCTACTAGGAGTGTTTAAGCGGGCTAGGTGTCGTCTAATCGATTCATGCAACCAATTTTTCATTTAAATTTTTTAATCTACATAATTTTAATTTTCATTAATAAATACATATTATAAATATTAAATATGAAAAACTAACTTATTGACTGACTACCGTTTAAATAATGCCTAAGCCCCACCTAAACCATCAATATGCTAGGCCCCAACCAAACGCTCGAATAGCACCTAATGATTTTTACAACCATGCCTTAAATAGGCTGAAAGTCCGACCTACAATTTTAATATTTTAACAGATATGTAAATATCTCAGAAAGATTAGGCTTAAGCCTATTACAGAGTAAGGGTGAGCATAGTTCGGTTTAGCTGTTTTGAAGGTAAAGTACCGTTCAAACCAATAATTACAGTTTTCAATTTTTACAAACTAAACCAGCCAAATCATATTTTAACGGTTTGGTTCAGTCGATTTGAAAATCATATGATTGATAGTGAAGATAATGAAATATTTATATCTTTTTGACCATTTTAATATCAATGTATGAATGATGAAAAAAATATAATTAATGTAATTATAATTCATTTGCCATTAATTATAAATGGGATATAATTAATAAATAAGTGAGATTAAGGTTGCAAGAGAGAAGAAAATAAAATTTGATTTATAAATGTGCAATTCAAAATAATATAAATATTGAGCATATATATCAATATAATTGATATTTTAGTTTTATATTAGATAATTTTAATAACAATAATAATAATTATTATTATATTTAAAATAAATTTACGTATACGGTAGGTTTCGTCCTTCAAACTGTTGGCCAAACCAAATTATTCCACCGGCCAATCCATTTATCTTAAACCAGTCAAATCGATCAAATTAATTTAATTTGATCAGTTGGCAGTTTTGAGTTTTCGGCAAAACCGTGGACACCCATGTTATTGATAATAAGCCAAACTAATGATTATTTTATTTTAGTAATTATATCATTGCTAATTGTGAAATAGATAATTTAATATATATTTTCTTAATTACATTATTGCTAATAATTCAAAAAAAGACACAAAAATATCAAGACCGTTGTTGTTGGTGGGGTGTGTGTGTGTGTTTTTAAAACTATAATAACAAGATCACTGTTAATTTATCAAAATTATAGTTATAAATATTTAAGTCTGGAAAACTGAAAATGAAAGAGATTTAAGTAAGTATTTATTAATTTCTTCAAGTGTTACAGAAATTAAATTGCCACCCCATGATGCAATCAAATTAGCCAACAAACATGCTTAAGAAAATATTATTGGGAAACATAAAGTTCAATTAAAACCAAGTATTTTGTGCGAGACAGAAACTATTTAACTCTGCTGTATGATTATGAACTCTGTATTTGATTGGCCGCAGCCTAAAATAATTCAGAAAATTAGCTAGGTTTTGAGTTCGGCATCATAAATTTTGATAACTAGCTAGCTAGTGGAATCCTGATATTTGAAGAACGATACAGCAGTCTTTCAAAAAACCGCTATAATTCTTCACTCTAAATTTGGTTATTAGGGTTCATCGATGCCTCGTCATAGTAGAGAAGACGATCGCAAGAGATCCGACCCCTACGACTCGTCGCGCGACCGACGTTCGCATCACCACAAGGTGCATATTATGTTTTTCCAGAAATCGGTGCATATTTTTTAGATGAATTTATTAACCGTGCATTTGGCGATGATCTTTCTGCAATGCATGCCCTAGAAGTATGTGCATTAGTTGCCATAAATATTAAATTTTTATTTCACTAAGATCCCCAGATGTGTGATTTATTGAAAATTGAGAATCATTCTCCAATAGCCATAACTTGCTCAAAAATCCGAAAAGTGATTAATTTCGATGTCAATTCATCTAACTCGCATACTTCCATTAAGAATAAGTTATTGATATTGTTGATAAAGAACAAAGATTATTCTGGCTGATGCGGATGAAATAGAGTGGCGAAGTTTAGTGGCGTTTACAAAAAATATGAGGAGGGTGGAACCCGAAATATCTCGTTGGCACTGACGATTATTGAGGCAATTTTTATGTAATATTTATCTGATGGCTAGTTTGCGTAGCTTGAATCAAAATAAGATTTTATATTTCTGATGGTCAGTGGTGTTTGGTTCGTCTGGTTATAAACGTCAAGAACGTCCTTTCCTTTTTCTACTTCTTATTTTCTTATCCTCGAGGGCATTTCAGATTCAGTAATATGTATGCACTATGCTTTGCCAAGTCACTGTAAGTAACTCAAGTTATCTGTCCTGAAGCACAAAACTCATGGTTCGGATGACAAGGAATTCAGGAGAACAGACTCTAATAGGGATGAGGAGAAAGACCGGTACCTTAAGCAAGATGGGCAGAGATCTGCAAGATATCATGGAGGAAGAAGCAACGATGAGGATTATGGAGATAGACGAAACCAGGAATCTAGCAGGTCATGCTCATGATAGAATTATTTTCATGTGTAACCTACTATTATGCTTGTAGCAGCATCAGTTACTTGACTAGGCACTCCAGTTATTGACATATCTATTTTTTCAGCAACTAATCTATACTTTGATTGTCATGTTCTTATGATGTGTGACACTGGTATCTTATGATAGGTACTATAAACATGGTGGGAGTGGAGAAAGGCAACATAGACAGAGGTCACCTAGCCAATCAAATGATAAATCTTACAGGTAAGATACCACTCAGTGAAGCATGCCTTATTATGGAGGAAGTTCAATAGCTTTATTCAACCATAAAATCAATGTTTTCTGAGTTGTACACAAATATTCTATTGTTGTTATTTTTGTCATATATTTTTTGAAGTTCTAAACTCATGATGTGCTGTATGATGTTTATATTTAGTTTAACAGGACTTGGTTTGTCCAAGTTACATTTTCCACTTGGATAGATGGAAACCATGTTGCTCCTTCAAATATGTGTTAATTCTCTGCACAGTTTTCACCTTTTGCCTTTCCGCTGCAGCATTAATCTGATGGACTGTAGCTATTCTTTTTTTTTTTTGGGAAACAGAATGCATTAATTTAAAACTCACACACCCAGATGTCCCCAAGGTATCTTGAACCAATGACTGGTTAGACAAGACACATTCACCACTTACGCCTCGAGTGGGGGACACTGTAGCTATTCTTCATGTCCTCTCACACATCTTTATTATCCTTAACCTAGATACAATCATTCTCTTTGCTTCAATTAAATTTTGATGGAGTTAGTGGTGCTTGACCCCCAAAATCATGCTGAAAACCAAGAAGATCTGGTATACCTATTCATCAACATGCTTATTGACAGCAAACGCACAAGTGGATTTGATGTGGCTCCATCTGCGGCAGCAACTGCTTTTCCAAATCCTTCAGGTTAGCTTTTATACATGTTCTCTCATGCCTCGTAAATCTTGGTTTGAATTGCTTCCTCTTTTCTTCTTTTCCTTGTGGAAGTGCTTGTGTTCTGATTTTCCATTTATTTCATTGATCCTTGAGTATTGTACTAAAACCATCATTATGTTGTTGGCTGTTGTGTGTGGTTTCTTGTTTATGATTTGTCACCATTACGTTAAGAAGGAAAAATTGCGCTATGCTTCCCTGGGTGTGAGAGATGTAGAAAATATGCCACCGGGGAATCGATGCTCCAGTAGCAGGATCTTTTCATCTTCAACTGCAACTGTTGTTATTTGGTAGACTTGAACTGTATGGGAGACGCTGTGGTGAAAATTGTTTCATATTAATAGAATCTGAATGTTACACAGCCCTGGGTAAGAATAGGCTTTCTCTACATTTTCAATAAACTGATCTCTCAAATCACTATGGTCGTTTTCTCAATTTTCGGTCTTAGAGACATAAGCCAAGCTTCATGTGCTTTTTCTTCAGATATTTATGTTTTTATTAGACATTGTGGTATATTCGTATTTTCAATTATCTTCTTGGACAGATTTACATGCGGGCTGCTCTGGGTTGTAGGCTTCCAGCTCAGTGCAAGTCTTCCTCAAAACCTCATTTTTTCAATTATATTTTTCACTCTGGCCACCTGTTTGGTTTTTACAGTTCTAGCGCACTTTTTTTGACCCAAAACCTAAACAAACCTCATTTACCAGTCCCAATACCTTTATATTATTTCTCTTGTCAAAACACAAATTTCTCATCTCAATAATTGGTCAAAAAAATTCTCCATAACAACCCACACGTTCCAAGACCAATCCCCTGTTTTCTCTTTATGAATGAAACCCCATTCCCCTTTTATCAGAGGACTCTGCTCCAATTTAGCGATTGATATTAACAATTTCTGTATCTGTCATTGATTAATATTAACAATACAGATCAAGTTGCTGGAGTGTCCTTGACTTCTCACGCAGTGTCTGGAGTGTTTCAAAACATGCTTACTTCTGAGACATCTCAGGTGTGTTAGATCATAAGATGCTGGTTATATATTTATTTATTTATCTTTATGCTTCTGCTATCATTACTTGTTAATTTAGTGTTCATTATCATTATTTTCACAAGTCTGTCATTATTTGGTGAATCAGTTAGGTTCTGTTTCATTGTTTCCAATTCAAGTTATGACTCAGCAGGTACTTAGTGATGCTTGGTATTCTTTTATTTTCATGTCTTATAGTCAAGTCATACATTTTCTTGTGGTATTCAACGTGTTGTAGGCCACAAGGCATGCTCGAAGAGTATATGTTGGTGGCCTTCCACCTTTGGCTAATGAGCAGGTACATGATTCCATACCCTCTTCCACCCTTTTCTTGTTTACTTCTTTTGGAAATCTTACATAATCTAGAAAAGTGCATTCAACTTCTCACTATTTTTGTTTGATATGTTGTGTAAGGGCATCATTTTAGTGTCCTTTCAGCTCACTTTGCATTTCTGATATGTTTGAATTTATGCAGACCATCTCGACGTTTTTCAGTCATGTTATGAATGCAATTGGAGGAAACACTGCCGGTCCTGGTCTGTGATCTTTTGAAGTTTAAGATATAATGTCCTGCATCTACTCTTTTCATCCTATTTCACTAAGCATGATGATATATTTAAGGTGATGCTGTTGTGAATGTATACATAAATCATGAAAAGAAGTTTGCTTTTGTGGAGATGAGAACTGTAGAAGAGGCAAGTAATGCGATGGCACTTGATGGAATTATTTTCGAGGTATGCTGAACTTTTCTTACCCATGCTTCTCTTATCCTTCAATCTTTTCCTGTGTTTCTCATTGCATATTTTATTAATTAGTAATTACATTTGAAAAATTCATCCTCCTACGTTTTTAGTGAATCATCTTGAAACTTTCCACTTTAAGATGAACAGATAGAAGTTTTAAGGCACTTGGAATGCTGCTGTGCCATTCATTTCCTTACGAGAACTATTGTAATGATATGATAGGTATCAGTGGCATGGGGCAAAACATGACATGATTGACTGCAAAGCTTTGATATCAATTTTATTCTCAAGTAGCAAACAAGTTTTGACCAATGAACCTCACTCAATTTGACATGCTCTTGGGTTGGATAATGATATATAAGAATTTGTGATTGCCAATAATTGAAATGCATATTTTGAACATAAAATTCAATGTTTGGAAATTACCCTCTATTTCCTGGTGGATCAAGTTCAAGATTTACACCCATTTGTTTACTCTATAGAATTAGTGGTTGGTCAGTTTGTGTTGGTGTGTTTGTTTTGACTCGGAACTGTCGTGGTTGTACTTCTTAAGATGGTGCTTCAGTGAATATATGGATTCTAACTATTCCTCTCATATTCTTTATCTTTGATTGTACTAGGGTGTCTCTGTGAGAGTTCGAAGACCTACAGATTACAATCCATCTCTTGCCGCACCACTTGGTCCTAGTCAACCTGGTCCTTATCTTAATTTATCTGCGGCTGGACTTACACCTGGGTAAGTGGCCACTTGACTCTTTTTCTTCCATTTTCCACTTATCAGTTCATCTCACTTGGCAGACTTTGTGCTATTTGTGTATGTTTTCTGATA
This sequence comes from Plectranthus barbatus, assembly GCA_026898455.1. Taxonomy (NCBI): domain Eukaryota; kingdom Viridiplantae; phylum Streptophyta; class Magnoliopsida; order Lamiales; family Lamiaceae; genus Plectranthus; species Plectranthus barbatus. The sequence continues at coordinate 143,005 of JAPKLW010001264.1, forward strand.
TATGTTAAGTGATGCAGTTCACCTGACTTTATTGATAATACCCTTAAAATGATGGGTGTATTGCATGAGACAGTAAAACTGAAGTTTGCATAGCACAGGTTGACATATATAAATACCCTTACAACTTGTCTTATGGGTAAGGTGGGTATCTGGAGTGTAAAAACCTTTATTTTTATAATCTTGAATTGAGATAATTGGATCAACTTTATTTCTGTTGAATCCTTTTATGACGAGCTTTATGTTTTCTTTTTCTAATATCAACTTTGTCTTTCCCTTTAAGACTTGGGGAAATGGTTCATATCAGCCAAAGATTTTGTATCCTATCCACATGATGATATATATTTGTACTGCTTGCAATTGCTTCTACAAGAATCATTGCCGCAACGGAAACTCTTACAGTATTCATCTTATTTTTCCTAAATGCGATGAAGTGCTTATCATCTGCATTATCATGAGTTTGATTCTGCCCAGAAAGAATTTCACTTCTTCGAAAACTTTTGTCTCTCCACATTAGTTTGTTGTTACCCATCATGAGTCATTAATAATTATTTCATTTTGGATTCTTCTCATTGTGTTCTTTTGATAGCATGAATGGTGAGTCTGATGGAGCTGATCGCATATTTCTTGGTGGGGTGCCCTACTATTTTTCGGAAGCTCAGATAAAAGAGTTGTTGGAGAGTTTCGGGTATCATATTCCAAATTCTTCTCTTTTTTCTGTGTTGTGATCTGAATGATCCAGCTGTTGGACTTGTAGAACTAATTTTCTATCAAACATTTTATCTCACTATATTCTGATTGATGCAGAGCTTTGCGAGGATTTGATCTTGTCAAAGATAGAGATACAGGAAATTCTAAAGGATATGGTTTCTGCTTCTATAAGGTATGCTCACCTGATTCTGGAAAACATATCTGGGGCATTAATCTTTTAAAAAGTCTATTTGTTGTGACTTTTTGAATTGTGTCAACCATAGTTCTTTTAAAACTTACTTCATGTTGGATTTCGTGAGTATGTATCCTAAACTTATGTGCTTGCCCATACTCCATACTTTTTTAATCTGTAATTCATAAGATGTTCATATGTTATTAAATTTCCTGTGACTCCTTTCTTGTCATAGTTCTTGCTAGTATATATTTAGTGCTGAAGGATTACCTTACAGTTGCCGTTTTATGGTCCAGGATCCATCTGTCACAGATGTCGCTTGTGCTGCTCTGAATGGCCTAAAAGTGGGTGATAAAACACTTACTGTTCGCCGTGCCTCGGTCAGGTGAATCTTCTTGGCATACATTCCTATGATGTAGTGCAGAAGTTGTCTAGAATTGTTCTTCAAACTACTTCATAGAGTTTTCTGTGTGCTTGTTGGCTAATGTTTAAGTCAAGACTCTCTAACTTGTCATTTGCCATCTTCCAAAGTGGGCAGTTAAAATCAGAGCAGGAGTATGTACTAGCTCAGGCACAGCAACATATAGCAATACAGGTTGGGGCTAATGTCTCTTAAGTCTTAACTACTATGACTTAGTCATACTCTCCCGAATTATTCTGTGAAATTTGAGCTTACTTTGGGTGAATGGTGCTTTGGGTTCAGAAAATGGCTTTGGGAGGTGAAGCAGGAGCTTTGAATATTCCAGGTGGAGCAATAAATGTGGAAATTCCAACCAAAGTTTTGTGCTTGACTGAGGTACTTCTGTCTTCCTTCATCTCCTTGTGCAATTAGTTAAAAACGCTGCCTTTGGTGAAATAATCATATTCTTGGCTTCAAGGTTGTTACTACTGATGAATTGATGGATGACGGAGAGTATGAAGAAATTCTCGAAGATATGAAAGAAGAATGCCAAAAATTTGGTATATACCTCTCAGCTTTATCATGCTTTCTTTGTCAATTTGGTATAGGGTTTATGAAGATCTGGAGCTTTATGTCCCCTCCAATACTATTGTAAATGGATCAATTGTTAGTTAATTTCAATATTAATTAGAAAAACTCTATAGATTGTGGAGATATAATTGACAAAGAAAGTTGTAGATTTACTTTGAAAACTGGGCAAATGCCCCTTCCGATGCCTTGAGGCGCACCCCTAACCTTTTAAAACCATGGAACTATCTTGTTCATCAATTTCACTAGTAACTAAAAATGCGCGACTGGAATGCTCGTTTCGCGGGTACTGTTTTTTATACTGTGAAACTTCTGGCATCCAAGATATCCACGATAAAGTAGTAAATATTAATTTAGCTGCAATTATGTCTGCTGTCTTTTTAGTCCTCATTCTTTAATTCATCCTCTACCTCTTTGATAACGTGGAAATACAATCTCTTTGTGAAATTTCAGGGGAGTTGATTGATGTTGTCATTCCACGGCCTATCCCAAATTCTGCTCATGGTGAAGGTATTGGAAAGGTATGACCTCTTGTCTTCGTGACCTGTCTGTTTGCTCAGTAAAATGTCATGATCCAAAGAGTATGCTAAATATATTGTAGAAAGGGAATAGTGACTAGCAAATAGATCCTATATTCGCTAGGCAAATGTTCATAATGGCTAATGTCTGTTGTTCGTTTCATTTCAATCCATGACACAATGCGAAGAGCAAGATAAGTAGATAAACCCGATTTCAAGGGGTCTACATTCTATTCTGTCTGAATCTGATGTAGTAATTTGAATGCTAAGCAATTTGCACACTCAAGTTCTATCTACCCTAAGCTATAAGATAGAGAAGAGGATATACTTGTATAATCTCAGTTGCTGGATTTAGCCTAGTATAGTATAGTGACAAAACCAAATACAGGTATTCTTGGAGTACTCTGATACTGCTGGGTGTACCAAGGCCAAGTCTGCGCTTAGCGGCCGGAAATTTGGAGGCAACACTGTCACTGCTTTGTATTATCCAGAAGATAAATATTATAATAGGGACTATGCTGCCTAACATTCCTTTTTTTTTTGGCTAAAACAATCATTATATGCAATAGTGAAAATTGTTAATTTTGTAGACTTGTCATAGTCCAAAGACAGTCTCTAGGCGAAGTCCCAGACTTGTACCATAATATATATTTTTAATATGATTTTGGGTTCTACTGTATACTTGTGTTGGTTGATGTGTTGTGAGATTTCAACTGATTATCCAGCGCCAGTGCAATGCAATATGTGCTTCATTTGTTGCAATTACAGATTATTGTTTAATCTAATTTAGTGGATTGAAGTAAGTTTTGATAGAGAATTATTAAAGATATTTTAAGAGATGGATAAATCGCATATCTCCACGTATATTGTTCATTTAATTTAATCTCGAAATAATCATGGACCTTTAGTTATTGGAGTTCAACAGGGTTTAAAGCGATGATACTAAAACCAGGGCCGGCCCTAAATGGCTGGCCCTATAAATTTCGGGGCCGGTGCGGAACAAAATTTGAAAATTTGGTGCCTCTATTTAAATTGAATAATTCTAAAATTATTAATAAAATATAATATAAATTTAAAATGTATTTTAAAATCATCCATCTTATTTAAAATTTCAAGATTTATTCAAAAATATCTTTTAACAAAAAGCTCGAATCCTTCACAATTTCATATAAGATCATTTTACTTTATTTTTAAATAAACTTAAAACAAAATTAAAGAAATTAAATAATACCATATAAAGTAAATGCATAATTATCATTTTTAAAAAAAATTCTCCACTCATTTTCTGAAGCAAGTTTTTTGAGATTTTTTGTTCATATATTTTCTTTGTTTTTCTTTTCTCATAACAAGATAAATGTTTATTAACTCAAAAACAAAAATTAACATAATATTAATATGAAATAAATAAAATCTAAAATCACTCTGAATAATTAAAAAGATTAAATAAATAAATTAAGTGCAAAGGCCTAGCAAATCACATTATGGAGCAAGAACTGAACAATTGATGGGATTTAAAAATATTGCACAACATTATGATCACAAACAATTCCCATCATAGACAATATTGTTTAAAAATAATGAAGGATTACTATTAAAAAAAATTGAGGACTATTTTATCAAATTGTTGTTAGTTGCTACTCACTAAAACTCGTTTGTATGATGTTGAAAAATAAAAAAAGGAGAGAAGAGAACTAGAGAAACAATAGAAAAGTGAAGAGAGAGCAGTTGCTTCATATACTAGAAGAGAGGCCAAACTTTTGGTGGTTGTGTTATATTAGAAACAATATTAATTTACTATCTTAATTGCTATCTAGAATAATCTTACTATGTTATTTGATATTTTAATTAATTTTAATATTTTATTTTTAATAAATTTTGAGCTAAACATCTTTATTAAGCTACATATAAATTTATATTTTTTTGTTAATCTTTTTAATTTAGTTAAAGTTTTTTTTATCTTATGTTTTTTTAAATGATCCCCTACTAAGATAAATTAATACTATAATATTACTACTATTATATACTTTTTTTAAAAATGATACCCCTTAATTCAAAGGCCCCGGTGCAGCGCACCTCTTGCACGGCTTTAGGGCCGCCACTGACTAAAACGATGGACGTTATTCCGATTTACTTGAGTTTCGTGTTAACTGTAAAGATCCGTTAAGATTTGGTTCAATTGTCTTTTTTTTGTTGATTAATCAGAATTAGGGATGGTTCGGTACGGTATACCGCACATTTTCTTCCATACCTTATACCTTACCGAAATTTTAGGTATGAGGAAAACTCATAATGTTACCATACCGAAGTTTTCGGTATACCTTAGTTCGGTATACCAAATTTTCGGTATGATTTCGGTATGAGTCGGTATGGTTTCGGTATGAGATAATTTATATACTATTACTTCGACATATTGAATTCTCGAAATGATTTCAATATGATTTTGACATGATATAATTTATATACCATTTATCTTATCATTCTTCCAATATACGGTTAACATACCAAATTTTTTTGATAGATTTTTATTTTTATGATTTTTTCTGTTGATATTTATTTTAGAAATATGTTTATATCAATAATATTGTTAGGTGAAAAGAGAAGATATGATTTCATTCTTAATTTACATGATTTTATTTTTCATTTATTATTTTTAAAATAATAATAAAAATAAAAAATATTATTATATTTTCGATACGGTATGTGCCGGTATACCTTCAATATTAGGATTGTCATACCGTTACCGTACCTAAAATTTTCGGTACGGTATGATACCTTACCAAAAATTATGGTATACCAAAAATTCGATAACTTCGATATTTTTTCGATACGATATGTCCGGTATTTCGATATTTCGGTATTTTTCCCCATCCCTAATCAGAATGGGAGGATTTCCAAAATAAAATTCGATATTGTGGGCATGGTTGTCTCTGTATGTATAAATTCTAATATGTGTAGATTGTACATAGAAAATCTTATATCATATCTTCCCATCTATAACTTCTTTGGTGAGAGAATAATTAGAAATGTAAATAGAAATGGGAAAAAAAAAATCGAAATACTGATATTTCATATTGAAAGAGTTTTTGGTATATCCTAATTTTAGGTATGGTATTATACTGTACTAAAATTCTGATATATTTTTTTTTTGTATTTTATATTCTTATTGTTTTTATTGATATGAACTTATGTTTTTACTATTTATCTACATTAAGATCCGTAAAAATTTAAAGTATATTGAAAACTTTACGTACAGTAAAAAAAAGTATGATAGTAATATATATATATATATATATATATATATTATATTATATTATATTGAATATATTAAAACTATACCAAAAATATGATACATATGACGGTAACAAATTTTTTCTTATCACGAATTTCGGTACGAAAGAAGAAAAAAAATTAGCATGGCTTATGGATCATCCGTAGATGTAAAGGGAGAATATTTGATTGCCATAATTTAAACTATCAAGATAAGGAAAGAAGTAATAAGAGTGACGTGGATGCATGATCTAAAGAAAGTAAAAGTTGAGCGGCAGAGGTGGTCACATCCACATAGCCTGCGATTCTGGATAAGCTCGAATTAAATATTACTGCTCTCTTATTTTCATTACTATACTATATGTTTATTGTTTAGATAAAGTCATTTTGGATAAGACGGCCACCTACTCGTGCTTCTACATTTCCTCTTCTTATCGCCTATTTATACCCATACGCCCAACTCCCAACACAATCATCCATTTCTTCCTATTCATTATTAACTCACATCAATATCAACATCAAGGTTTGTTGAAGGCCGAGGAAGAGACAAATTAGATACAGAGAAAAACAAGCAACAAGTGCGAGAAAATGTTGGCTTCATTCAAGAGTGGTGTGGTTAATGCACCTAAGGAGTTGTATAGCCCAGCTTCAACACTGATTTCTGCAAGGCCCAACACTCCAGAGGAGACCCTCAAGGATTTCTTGGCCTCCAACAATGGCTTCTCAATAGGGTTCCCAGACAGGGGTTTCTTGGCCTACGCCTACGCCTCACCTCAACGCCAACTCTTGTCTCAACAAAGGTAACAAAACAATCACTCTCTTCAAATGTGATCGGATTAGAATTATCCAGTTGAGCTGGGTACTGGTTTTTCCTTTCTTGAAATGTGTAAGTTTGTTTACACGTTGAGAGTTGATTTTCATCAAGATTCAACTTTGAACGATAGTTGATCACAAATTTACAACGAGAGAGAAAATACTGATCTACTGGTACACTAGTACTTGTGGGTTTAGGGTTTAGTTCATTTTTGAGTAAGGTGTATTAATCTCCATCACACTCTGCATTTGCTTATTTTTGGACGAGGATATGATCCAAGATTTCAACTTTTCAGGTTGTTCAGTAGTGTGAATGATGTATACTGCATATTTCTTGGAAGCTTGAACAATCTATGCACGCTCAACAAGCAATACGGGCTTTCAAAAGTTAGCAATGAGGCCTTGTTTGTTATTGAGGCCTATTGCACTCTAAGGGACAGGGGGCCTATCCCAGCTCACCAGGTTCTTAAGGATCTCGAGGGTGATTTTGGGTTCGTGATCTATGACCACAAGTCTGGAGTTGTGTTTGCTGCCAATGTAAGTGCAATTCATCACCTAACAGTTGTGAGTTGTGATACCTGTCTATTTTCCAAAGTTAATGTTTAGTTGCTGTCATTAACTCGGTGGGAAATTTGTTTGCAGGGTGCTGATAATTCAGTGAATCTGTTCTGGGGCATAGCTGCTGATGGCTCTGTCATGATCTCTGACAATGTAGAACTTGTAAAAGCAAGCTGTGCAAAATCATTTGCTCCATTCCCTGCAGGTAATAATATATGCTACTCTGTATTGCCAACAAGATTCCAACTTTTTCGTGGAGGGTTTCTTGATACTAGTTTTGAATCCATATCTGAAAATATATAACTGGTTTGAACGTGTGCAGGGTGTATGTATCACAGTGAGAAAGGGTTGAGGAGCTTTGAGCATCCAATGAAGAAGATGAAGGCCATGCCTAGAGTGGATAGTGAGGGAGCTCTGTGTGGAGCTAATTTTGCAGTTGATGCCTATTCTAAGGTTAACTCCATGCCTAGAGTTGGGAGTGCAGCTAATTGGGCAACCTGGGGTTGAATCTCTTGGACACTCACTAACCACTTTGCTGCTTTACTTTTCTTTTTCCTGCCCGACTTTATTTGTTTGTTTTCTTTTCTTAGTTCACTAGCTCAGTTTGTAAATGTAATCTGAGTTTAGGGACTTGGGACTTTGTAATGGAAGTAGTGCTTGATCAAGATCAATCTAAGGTTAAGGTTATGTTGTTTGATTGCAATGGTGCTTTATCATTATCACCCACACTTCATTTTTCATTGAAAAAAATATTCTTACTTTACAGATATGTACGGATTTCGGTTTGGTTTCCAAAGTGGGATTGAAGTTTTTGAAGATGGATGTTAATTAAATGTTTCTATATGAAATCCAATGCCATAGGCAACTCCAATTTGGTACACAAAAAACCCATGTGAGACGGTTTAAGAGATCAATATCATCAGAAAGAGTAATACAGTACTTCTATCTTGATCCAAAAATATTTATTTATAACTATCTTCAATGCACCACGGAGCAAGAGTGATCAATATAATATGCTAGGTAAATACTATTATTTAAATACAAGTGGCATTCCATTATTTTAAAGTAATAAATGCATACAACTGACCAAATTTTAAATATTTCCATAATAAATATTCAATTATTTTAAAGTAATTCTAAAATAAATGCATACAACTGACCAAATTTTAAATATTTCCATAATATTCCATAATAAATATTCAATTATTTTAAAGTAATTCTAAAATAAATGCATACAACTGACCAAATTTTAAATATTTCCATAATAAATATTCAAATATTTCAAAATAAGTTCGCTCTGGCCGTAATAGTTAAAGCACTTTGCACTAATTACAAGTTTGCTATTTTCGAGAATACCTGAATATGTGAATTTAAGGTTTATGTAAAAAAAAAAAAACAGGAGTAGAAAATTTTCGAGAATACCTGAATATGTGAATTTAAGGTTTATGTAAAAAAAAAAAAACAGGAGTAGAAAAGCGTGAAGCTTGGACAACGGCGACAGTGGACTGCGGCATTCGATAACGGGAATTTGAGGGTGGGTAATAAAAAATAAATTAAAATCATGCATGATTGCCTAATTAATCGATTTGTCCACCTAATCAGACCACCTAGCCCCTTAATCGCCTAGCTCGCACAGCCGATGTCTAGCCAGGGAAAAAAAAAAAAAAAGGACCGCCTAGCCCGGCCGAGACAGTGAAAAAAAAAAAAACAATAACAATAATAAAATAAAATAATTTTTTTTGAGTTTTTGCACCGATAACATAGTTTTCCATTCGGCAGGCTGGCCCAGCGCCAATTTTCAAGTAAAATAGAAAGGGATAAATGATAGTGTAGTTTTTAGGAAGAAGTCGTTTTGTTCATATTCCAGCAACGAAAATTATTAATATTACATTTACAACTGTCTTCAAAAGAGAATTTTATGCCTATTTTCAACAATAGCCATGTGAAAAAACTCTAGGCCAAATATCCTCGAACCAATCTGCCACTAGACATCCTTGTTTCATTCTGTCTCATGTCATATGCTCAAAGCTCTCTTGGTTCAGCTCTGCGTGCTAACAAACCAACCTCGAATACAGTGTGGAGGTGGAAACTGGAACCTCTTCCATGCACCGTGGTTAGTCAGCTCACTCCAAGTCAACATATATCTGCAGTTTGCCCCCCAAAAAGAAAGAGTATTACGTTATAAAACGACTGCATACCGGACAGAAAACAAAGTGTACTAAACAATGTAGTTAGCCAGATTAATTCTAAACAGCGTAATATATCTGCTAGGGCCAGGTCCGAGTTCATATTTCTTAATAGTTGTGATAAGTGTCAACAAATAACATATGTGCAGCATTATCAAAATGATGACTGCATTATGTCTGCTTCAAGATGCATGAACTCGACCAATTAAAAGGCTCATTCATCACCATAAAAAAAGATAAGGGCAGGCATGTCTGAGTTTGCAGGTAGATATCAACATGAAGCATTATATTTTGGCAGGAATTCATGTAACCAACTAACCTCCAAATCTAAAAGTGAGTCGTAAGTCTTCTTCTCTACTGTGTCAAAAACTGTAATACCACTGACTTTCTGTATTCCAAGCTTCACAGCAATCAAGTTCTGCATAAACAGAGTTGGAAAACAATAAAAAGCTCAAAAACATCCTAATCACTCTCCAAGCCAGATTGACCTTATTTTTCTTCTAAAAAATTTTCAATTAAATATAGCAACTTTTTTTTTTAGAAGGATGGAAATAGAAGTTACCACGATCATTGATCTATCTACTACCAATACCAGGAAGTAGAGTTTAAAGCCGGTAAGTTAACTTACCAACTGAAACTTTAATGAGCTGAGTGGTTGTACCTCTCCGAGAGTCTGTAACAAGAACACATAAAAATTGTTAAGAGTTTTTTACCAGTTTCATAGATCAAAAAGGTTTAAAGATATTAACATGAGCAGAAGATAGCTCAATAAAACTTGCATTCTCTAGACAATTGAACTTCACAATTTGGATGGGTTATGCCCAATAATAACAACTTAGTGAACACTAATTTCTAAACATGTCAAGACTCAACACCGGGTTAGTATAGGTTACCATTGTCTGAAGACCATTGACCATAACAGCCTTCTCATCAAGTGAATCACTATCTGATAGCCATACTTGAAAGGGCCCCAATACACGATCTGTCAAGTTCATGAGATTCAATCCCACCTAAAGAAAGATATAAATGTCAACTTCATAGCCCATAACTAATGATTGCACAAAATGGCCGATGCATATTCTCAGCAATCAATATTTCTTCAATAGCTCCTAATTGTAATTTGTAATATCTTTCAATCTTGTCTTGGATTATGTGCTTGTAATCCTATGCAAATTACCAACCCTACCATACACCATTAAATCATTAAGCATACCATACCTCTGCAGATGGCTATCAGGCACCACAAGTTGTGGACTCTACTTATGATGGGCAAGTTGAGAATAGGAAAATTCAACAAGAAATGGAAAATGTAACTTTCAAGCAGTTAATAAAAGCAACATAGGCCGTAGAGTTTTTAGTAGTAAAGCAGCCTAAGACATGGTCAAGTAAGTAATACTGCCATGAAAAGATCACAATCATTTTACAGGTATCACTAAGAAAAACTTGACAAATAGACAAAGGGTAAAAGCTGTATGATACAATTTCTCAATGCATTTACCAAGAATGATTTCTCCAACATAATCACAGGAGGCATATCCAAAATGCGCAACTCGATGTCCTTCCTAGTAACAGGCTGCATAAGGGAATGAGTGTAATGAGAACAAAGTTGAGGTGACAGTGATAGGTGAATCTTAGATAGGTTAAACATGTAAGATGCTTAATGATACAGATTTGAATAACATACCAATTAATAACTTCCAAACTGAACACAATTATAAAGTGGAACCAGCAATGTTAAGTTTAGTTTGGTGATGCTGATACCAGCAATAATATTTCTACCAAAATTTTAAAAAAAAAGTTTAAATGAAGGGGCGGCTTGCAGTTGACAGCAACAGGAAGCAATGCCAATAAATGCATGCCAATGATTTGAAGTTAGTTTCTTGCTTAAGAATAAAGAGTCAAAGGATGAAGTTCAACTTACATTACCAAGAATATGTTGTGTTTGCAAGCGACCTGGCTCCCCCAAATTAGTGCGCCATGTTATCTGAAGTTTACCGAGAATTTTGCTGCTCTCAACTTTATACTGTGGTTGGTCAGGTGATGAAAATTTTAATTGATAAAGATAATTATAGATTCCTCCACCAGATCTGATGAGAATTGGTTCCTTGAAAGTCTCCCTGTAAAAGCAAAATAGAAGCTAAATTATATGCAGAGACAACTACCAAAAGGAGTAAAAGACAATGTTCAAGAAGAAAGACATTTGGCTTTTCACTACCTCAATAATGAGCTAGGCTCTGAAGAATGATCAGCAGCTTTGAGGACTGTTGCACTCCAATATTGAGCCGGCTCAAACTCAACTTGGTCCATGTAAAGGTCAGATTTAGTATGGTTTTCGATGCAAGCCTCCAGAAATGTAGTCTCCTGAGAGAAGAGTGAATTGACCATAACAAAGAGTGAAAATTTTGTCTAATAAAGAAAGCAAATCAATAGAAGAGACAGGCCTCAAACTGCTCTAACTATGACCTGATAAAGAAATGCATTTTTGCACCATCCCATTACCAACAATAAGAAGATCACAAAGCTGGCAGAGTATGACTAAAGTTGTACCTCTGCCAGGGTTGTGTGGCTGTAAATGATACGTGAATTGAATACTAAATGTAGGTGGGTAACTCAGTCTTCATTGTAACCTATCTAATGACCCATCATCACAAAGGGCACAAACACGATAGTAATTGGATTACAGCAATAATTAACCATCCTAGCATCAGAAAAAATAACTGCAGATTCTGTGTCATCCTATTTCAGCACTCGTAAAAACTGCTTTGGAATGTCGTCGATTATCATATCAAAAGCTTTAACCACTCCTGACATACCTTCACATTGCGAACCTGCATAAATAGGTGATTCTTTATTACATTGATGAAATCGAAAAAAAAAATGGCGTGCTGACATGACAATAGGTATGAAGCAGGGTTAATGGAATGGTCCATGATCAAATCAGTCATTGTATTGATTATTGATTAGCAGTTAGGTTGATTTATCTAGTTGAAACCAATATAAGACATAACAAATTTTTGAATTGTATTCCGTAACAGAATCTTTTCACTATAAGCCCTTATTTTTTCTATGGATCTATTCTGTGGAGAAGAAACCCAAGATGAAGGTGGTTCTCCTATATGGTCAAGGTTTCAATTGTATAATTTAAGGACAACGTGTTTGTTTTAAAGAATCACTTTTAATGGATGAAGAAAGGGGAAGAAAAAAGGTCCGGAACACATGTGACAGCTCTCTTCGCACAAAAATTGAAATCGCATTTCAAGTTCTTTATTTCTTTTTTCAAATTCAAGTGTGTGTTATTCAAGTTGCCTTGGTCTAACCACAGGCCTAAAAACATATGTCTCATTGGACCAGAGGTAAGACCTTGTTCCCAGACAGACCAATTAAACCAGACTGTCTGGTCTGGTCTGTTCCAATTCCACAAACACTGCTATTTGTGCAAGTAATATCCGTGTCTGTTGTATACTCAGTTGAGACATACAAACTGCATGATATGAGAAACATCAAGAGTACCTTAGTCCGAACCGACAAGGGGTTTGAAACCATAAACTTGAAAAATTGTGGGAGATACTTCCTCTCACTGTCTCCATCAGTGTAAAGTGCTGTACACACCAACCTGTTGGTGAAAGAAAACCACCATGCAAGACAGGATACTCACTATCACATCACATAAGAGTTGAATGAAAACTTAATTCTGAAGCACTATTTATGAATCAACTTACGTGTGCGCACCAAGCTCTTTAACGTCATGTTCCACAATGAAATCATAATGCCCACCAGCACGTATTGATTCAACAGGTGACTTTGATGTATCTAAAAGCAGTAGTCTTTGTCTTTCTGTTTGAATTTCAGCCTATTAACAACCAAATTGAAGTTAAAGCCAGGGATCCTGAGTTGCAGAGGAGATTGGATCCCCTGTCTCAAGTATATGAACACATTTTCTACGAGCCTCCTGATATTCATAAAGTTCTCCAAATAATTTATTTTGTATTTGCATCTTTTATTACACATACCCTCTATGTGGTTATTTTTGTCTGTCTTTGCGCTTTCTTTCGGGGCTATCTCTAGGTACTCTATTTTCTCTATTCTCATATTTGTTTCAACTTTCAAATGCGTGTAGGAAAGTCTGAACCGAACTAAATTACAAGGAATACAAATCAAGTTCAGTCTGGGAAGATCTTGAGAATTAGAATGTAAAATTGAGTTTTATTATAGTGCATGCAACATATAGTGACTGTTGACACCCATTAGATAGCACACCCTCCAGGGAAAACTCCATGAACTAATTAATAGAAACAAAAAACAGTGACAAAGACCTCTATCTCTATAAATATATATGTACATATACATACTGAGTCTTTGCGTTTTAGCGTATGAAATCATATTTCAATTGTTCAATTTCTCAAAACTCAAGCCAAGTACCTCCAACCACAGCCACATTCAAGACCATAATTTGACCGCACTGAAAAACATTCTCCAAACAAAAACAATTTAGAAAATAATTCAGAAATATACCATAAAATATATGTGAAACTCACCTTAATCACAATGTCACGGCATTCAAAATTGGAACTGTTGTTGATGCTTATATAACTGCAGAACGTCTCCCCCAAATAAATCGCTCTAATCATGAAAATTAGAAAAACAAACGAAAAATTACAAAAAGATAAACACGTTCATCCCTCAATCAAAAACCCAACTTGAGAGCACTAACTATTCATGTCCGACAAAAGAGGTGTACGTATGTACGTGTTTATACCCAAAGGACTGGGGGAGGACAAGGAGGCCGGGAAGGCCGAGCGAATCGGTGGCATTCTGGAGGAGAAATCTGCTGCGGTAGCTGAGATCGGATGGATCTACTGCCGCGGCATTCGGTTGGCTGCTGAGGAGGCGAGGGAGGTGCGAGGCCGCAATCGGATCATCGAAGAGGTCCTCACCGAAGAGAAGATCACAGGGGTCGAATTTCAGAGAGGAATTATCCACGTGGAGTGTCGGGCGGCACATGCGCATCACCCTGAACGCCAAAGAGTGCGCCGACGGCTGCCCTCCGCCTCCGCCGGCGCCACCACCGCCGCCACTCATCCCTTTTGGTTCGCTACGTTGCTGGAGCTGCGGATTTGATGAAGGTCGGAGGTTGAGTTGAATGCTCGGTGCTAACGGCGGAGTGAGAGAACCATAAGGTCAGAGGATGCTGTTGACTAGAAAGCGCGCTTCTTCGCAAACGCTTTTAGATGCCTTTTTACAGACGAAAACACAACCTTCAATCAATTTTACAATAACAATAATATTTCATCATTATTCATTTTATTTTCTTAGAAAATAATATGACATGATCAATAATAACTATGTGATGAGAGGAAGATATTTTCAATTTTCAATATCTTGTTAAAATAAAACTCGGGTTATGTAACACGTATTAACATTTTCTGTCAATTCTTTAGTAATCCATTTTGTGTTTATATTGTGGACTGGAAAATTAATATATATGATATTTAGTTTGACATCTTCATTTAGTTTTGGTCTTTATCTCACCTAAGTATAATATTAAAGCACATTATATTAAGAGATCATGATTTAAAATTTCTCCAAAAATATTTAAATGTGTATCGAAAGAGTGAAGTGACGCTTAAACCGTGGTAGATAAACTGTAATCTTTATATTTAATAAATTATGAACTTGAAATATAATAAAAATATTTAAGTAAAAATTTTGAATTAATATATTTTATTTTATTTTTTTAAAAAACAAAACAAAAAACAGCTAGACATCGCTGTCGAAATTACACTGAATACTCGTAAGACGAAAGGTGGGTATTCCAAGTTCTCGCGCCAGCCATGACTACTGACTCCTCATTCCTTGCATTCTATATCGAAACCGCACTTCCACGCGCTCTAAGACGACGTGTCCAAGCTCTCTTCAGCCAATCCGCTGTGCATTTGTGGCTCCTTTCAGCGACCGCGACGATTGATTTGTGAGAGGCGATCGTTTTTTTTCTTTTTCGTTTCAGCTGAATTGGTTATGAAACTCGTTATAACTTCATTTTTCTAGTTGCTTTTGATATTAATTTGTTATGCGTTCTGGAATTGTGTGAAAATTCCTTCGGAAAGTGATTGTCTGGTTTTGATGGAAAGTCTGGACTGCACTGGAAGATTGTTTTCTATTGTGGTGTATAGATTTTTTTGTTTTACGTCTTCATTCATTTTATCTTAGGATGAAATTCTGGACTTCTTCATTCGTGAATATATATTATTTTGTTGACTTCTACATGCTTGATACCTGGTACTTGTGAGTTGAGATACTGAGAGAGCGATGGACTTCTTGTCGAGCGCAAATGACTTTATTAACAAAATAATTGCCTTGGTTGTCCTGAAAATAGTCATACCTGTTTGAGATCTGTTGCTGGATGAATTATGCTTCTGTTGCTCTTCAGGCGCCTGAGAATTATAACGTGCGCACCTTGAGCATGTGAGTTAGAGATAGGGAGAGCCCTGCATTTGGACTATTGCTGTTAAATACTCATGATCGCAGTAAATTGAAGTCAAACTCTGAAACAGCATATGTTACTCTCTAGAGAAATTTTTTTCTGAAAGAGTATTATTAGATAGTACTCCCTCCGTCCCACCTCAATTGTCCCACTTTCCTTTTTCGTCCGTCCCACCTCAATTGTCCCATTACTTAAAAAGGCAACTTTTTAACACTCAACAATAAAATATTAATTCCACTCAACTTACTTTACACTCACATTCCTTGGTTATTGTGCCCAAAGTCACTGGGACAATTCAGCCGGGACGGAGGGAGTATAAAATACTTGTGTGATTTACATTTAGAAGTGATAGTTTGTTTGTGCCCTATATGTGAGTGGGTGCTTCGCTTGTAGTAGACTTTGAATCTTTTCACTTCATGAGAAGTGCGGACGGGTATGAAAAACTAATCCATGCATAAATATGGATAGGAAACATAGGTGATAGATAATGGGAGCAACTTGACCTGCTTTTCTCCGAATTGAGGGACTTTTTATTTGTTGGACTGGGAGATAACTGCAGCAGACCAAAATATGAGCTGTAACTGTTTTGGTACATCAACTGTGGTCCGGAAGAGAAGTGATGAAGATGCTCATAATTCCAAACAAGTCCAAGAAGGTAACTGCTTCAGCATCCTGCTGCATGGTGGAGTTCTTGATCAATGCATTTTTTGTATCAGTTTGACGTTTCATTAGCTTGCCACTGGCTTAATACTGTTTATGGTATGATATTGCATTCTCTCAGTTTGCTATTACAACTTAGAAAGCCATTCAAAATATACAAATTCTTTACTGCTCCTAAAAATGGTTTGGATGCTTCAGAGCATGAAGTATTAATCATTATTTTGGCATGGGTGCAACAGCATCATATATATATATATATATTGTAATCTTATATGAACATGCAAGTTTGAGAGCTACGATAATATAGTTAGATGATAAAAAATGCATCTCACTAAACTAGTTGCATATGCATCTAAAAAGAGGCAGATCTGTTATGGTGGTAGTTCAAATGAGTTATTTCCTTTCAGTTCTCTTCCTTATATTTTCACTTTTTCTCTTGCTTTCTTGGTGTCTTATGACTGTTGATTTCATCTTTAAGCAGCAGCCATTGTTTCAAAGACGAAAACTTTCTCATACAATGAATTACGAGCTGCAACAAATAACTTTAATTTGAGTAACCGAGTAGGGCGAGGAGGTTTTGGTACAGTTTACAAGGTATTACATTATTCTGTATGGCTTTATCCTCCTCATAAGCAAGTTGACCTCCTTTTTTCTGAATGTTACTTTCTCAATCTACTATCTGAGATTCACCTTATCACTGGATCCCTCCTCCTGGTAATATAGGATGTGATGGTGCTTGTGCAGCAGTTAGCTTTAATTTTGAAATTAAAAAGACCTCCAGTTAAAAAAGTTTTCTTCTGATCTTCTTCTTATTCAACTTTTAGGCTTCTAATTTGTATGCCTTAACAGGATCAGCTCTAACTAAAGATGAGGAAGGTTACACCACCACACTGAGCTTATTCAGGAAATATTAACTAAGTCTTCTAATTTTTAGTGATTTATGCACTTAGGAACTTGAAAATTTTTAGATAAGCATACTCCCTAAGTAGAAAATCTTTCAATTGGCTTTACTAAGTATAGCATATTTTATTATGTACCTTGTTAGCGTAATTTAATATCATCCAAGAAATTAGTTGGCTTGATGTTTTACATTTTTCTTTAATTTTGGGGCCATTGCCCTGATTAGAATAGGTAGAGATTTATCTTTTCTCTTTATGTTTGATTTCTATTGACAGTTAACCCCTGATCTTGCATAGGGAGTTCTCAGAAACGGAATACAAGTTGCAGTAAAGATGCTTTCTGCTGAGTCAAAGCAGGGAGAGCTACAGTTTTTAGCTGAGATTGAGACTATTTCTAATGTCAGGCATCCAAATCTTGTTCAGTTACTGGGGTGTTGCGTTCATGGACGTGACCGGATTCTAGTGTATGAATATTTAGAAAATAACAGCATTGATCATGCATTATTAGGTATTTTGGTACGTTTTTCCAGAAAGTGAAGCAGCTGAAACTCTCTGTGACTATACAAAGTTTCTTTTAAACATCTGCAGGTCCAAGGAGCTCCATAAAACTTGATTGGGGAAGAAGGTCCAACATCTGCATGGGTACTGCTAGAGGGCTTGCATTTCTTCACGAACAACTTGTGCCTCATATTGTGCATAGAGACATCAAAGCTAGCAATATACTTCTGGACACGGATTTCCAACCAAAAATTGGAGACTTTGGATTGGCTAAACTGTTTCCAGACAATATTACCCACATTACGACAAAAATAGCAGGAACAGCGTACGTCCTTTTTTGTATAATATAATACAATGCTCAAGGTATTTGGATTTTGGTAGACTAACTTTTCCCTGTGGTCTGTGCCAAGCAGAGGTTACCTTGCACCTGAGTATGCATTAGGCGGTCATTTGACAGTGAAGGCTGATGTGTATAGCTTTGGGGTTCTAACACTTGAAGTTGTAAGTGGGAGAGCATGGAGTAAAGCTATTCACGGAGGCGATCGGACGTTGCTAGTTGAATGGGTAGGTGATATGCCTTCGTATCTTGAATGTATATTTTCTTGTCAAATCTGCTTTATGCTTGCAGGCTAAGGTTGCATAACTCCCAAGTCATGGAACTTATGAACTGTTGCTTTGCTCCGCAGGCATGGGAACTATATGAAGAAGGGAAGCTGCTGGATATGGTAGACCCTGAACTCGAAGAATTCCCGGAGAAAGAGGTGATCAGGTACATTAAAGTGGCCCTCTTCTGCACCCAAGCAACCGCAAGCAGAAGGCCATTGATGAGTCAGGTGATTGAGATGCTCTCTAGAAATGTTCGTCTCAAGGAAAATGAACTCACACCTCCAGGTTTCTTCAAGGATTCAACTAGATTTAGTGGTATGTCATCCAAGGGTGAGTTATCCGGCGCTTCAACCAGCTATCCGATGAGCTTTTTCCCCTCCACTATCACTCAGGTGTCCCCGAGATGACGGCGTATGCATTTTGTAAAATTAGTAGTAGTAACGCATAGCCAAAAGTTAAAATTCTTCAAGATTTGTTTAGCTACTCCATATGATACATGTAAAACAAGATTCAGGATGCATATACGTGTTGCAAGCATCTACTTCAATCACTAAGAAAGAGAGAGCATTGCAGAAAAAAGATAACAGCAGTAAATATAAGTCCATGGAATTACACTACACAACATGAAATATCTCTTCTATGGATGAAGCTCAACGCGCTACTGCTTGGTTCTCTAATACAAAAGAGGAAATTCTGGAAAACAAGGCGCCAAAGAGCAAGCAGTCGTAATTCTGCAGCATCAGCTAGTTTGGTTTAGTCATTGGCAGGAGCTGGAGCGGTAGGCTCTTCTGATGCTTGAGGAGCACCATTCGAAGCAGGCTATTCTGCTACACCCTCTTTAGTTGTAGCCGGTTTCTCGTTCTTGGCTTTTGTATCCGGAGCAGGTGGAGGTGGTAGCATGTGAGGCGGGGGATTATGTTTCAGCTTCACCAATATTCCACGCATCCTTGAAAGATCAGTAGGTTTCCCGGGCTTGGGGCCTTGAACCACTGTGATGGATGGCTTCTTTTCTTGATCCTTCTTCTTCCCTCTCTTCTCAATTTGGACTACTTCGTTGGGAATGAGCTCTGCTATGGCTTTCCAGTAGTGTTTATCAGCCTCTTTGTGGAATTTCTCTTGGCTGGCTAAGAATAGCTGATGAAAATGATATATACGCTCGTTAATTTAAACTTCACTATTGTTTATGTATCATCACTAGGTATTATCTTCAAGGCTCAAAAAAAATGAATCACAAACCTTCTCTCTCTCTCTGTTAGTGGTCTTGTTAGTCTCCACGTTAAGCTTTCTTTTCTCATAAAAAGCTTTTATGAACTCTTCACCTTCTTCTATGATTTGGTTTCTCAGCTCTTTTTCTCTCTTTTCCTTCTCTTCAAGACGAATGGCGTTTAGCCTGCAAGCAGAAACCAGAAGGAAGAGAAAAAAGATTTCTTATTAGGAAAATCCCCCTTTTCGAGTCATTCTAATTGGTCGATTGCCAATGCAAAAAATACATGGATGCATATGATACCGTATGTTAGAGTGCTAAGTTTAATTAACTATCAAGCCAAGGTATCCAAAGATTACATATTCAATGTGATCCATTCACCTCAAGAAACTATCTAGGAAATCTAATTTTATATGTTATCTAAAATATATGGGAGAATCCTCATTTATTTCTATTTACCTCTTCTTCTTTACCACCAATGTGTTTCCTTATAATTAAGTTCATACCAACTAGCACATAGATAGCTCTTGGAGTTGGATGATTTTGTGGTTTCTACTAAAACTAGAATTTTGGGTGGTTCCCATCCAAATTACACACACAGCTGCTTAAGCATATCTTGATATTTCCTATTTGACCCAACTAAAAGAAGGCAGGTTGAATTAAAGAGAGCTCTAATAGGCCTAAAAGTAGATTTTTACAAAGATCATTTTGCTAAAACCCTTAAGAAACAAAGAAATTACGCCAATAATCCACTCCCCCATAACGATAATTTTCGATCCGAGTTCCTAACGATCGAACTAGAAACCAGCAATAGATCCCCCACCAAATCAATTAAAACGATAACTAAAGCATTTGCATAAACATCATTGTGAAATAACAAAGCATTAAGAGGCAGATCCGACGGCGTGTGCGAACATAAAACAAGAACGAAAAATACAACTTAAAAACCAACTACTCAATTGCTCAATACAAGTTCAAAAATCTCACCTCCGCCATTCGCGAAGAGCGAATCCTTCTTCATGCATCTCATTAGGAGGCGGAAGGACCGGTCCGTCCGAGCTGAATATTCCCTCAGAGTCTTCGCCGAGGTTGTATGGAGACGGAACGTTACCATTCGAAATCGGAATGGAAGCAGCGTGTTCGAAAGGCTCAGCATTCGACTCGAATCCGAATGGATCGGAGCTTCTGGCCTTCTCAACCGGAACCTGCTCGGAGTGCGCGTATTCCGGTGAGAATCCAGCGCCCGAGTAAGGCGGGTTGTCGGCGGAATAGGAATCAGCATAGCTGGTGTGTGAGTCGTAGTCATATGGAGGAGCTGAGACGTCGTCGAAGGATGCCATCTCTCTCTCTAAAAACACTCTTAACTTTCTCTCTCTCCAACTAAGATTTTTCTAGCTGTTTTTTAGGCGTCTTGTCTTCGCTTCAAGATAGAGGGGCGTATGTACGTCTGATATTTCTTTCTCTTCTAATTATACTAACATTATAACAGTGTAACATTATAACATTTTACTGTGTTGCACGAAATTAATATATTAATTAATAGAATAAATATATATATGTATTAAATATTATATATAATTTTATTAAATTAATATATATTTTTAATAAACATAAATTTAGTACATATAATCATGAACGGATTTATCTAGAGACAATATGGTATTTTAAGTAATAACTTTTTATCAACTAAATTTTAAGAAGAACGAGAGCTAAAAATAAAGATGGTATGAAGGGTTGAAAATTTATTCCATTTAATCTTAAATTTTAAATTTATGTAAAGTATTAAGATTAATTTTAATGTATTGTTTTTTTATATTTTATCTTGTTATTATGAGTTTATATTTTTATTCAACTATGTGTATATCCGCCACTACATATATAATTTTATGTATAAAAATGCTTAATAATTGAAATAAAACTAACATTATAAATTTTGAAAAATATTTTTGAACACTATATTTTGTTATGTCATTTCAGTGTCGTTGGATTTACAAATTAATCTCTTAAGTTGTTGGATTTATAAATTAAAATCTTAAGATACGACACATTCCTCGTGAAATAACAACATATAATTGTCCACGACAGAAAATAAAAAATTTCAAAAATTTGACAAACTTGTTTCAATGATTGACCTTGACCTTTATTAATTGTCACTATTGAAAGTTAAATGACACTCTTTGATATGCAAGTTTAATTGAAAATATTATGTTTAGTTTAAAATATAATAAAGTTCAAAAAAATTAAAATATTTGCAAGTTATACATATATATTATGATTTATCTACTTTTAATTAGAAGCATTATATAATATTTAACTTTAAAATATTCATGAATTAAATAATTATTCTATGAGTTTTATATTTGTTATTGTAGATTAATGGATGTAGTTGTGAAATAATAAGTAATTAGGTGCATAGATAGTTACATTTTTCTCTTTTGTAAAAATCGAGTGGAGTTGTGAAGTAATGGACGATTATATTTTTAAATATTCAATAATGAAATAATTTTGTTATAAATTTCATTAAAATTCTTACAATAGCATATTATTTATGATAATAATATTATATTATATTATAAATAATATATTGTTGGTCCCGAATTATCAGGGTATAACTTGGCAGCGGAAAAATGTGGTTAATCGTTTTCTTGCACTCTGCTGGATAACCAACTGACTGGGACCTTGTCAGTTGGTAAGTCAACTTGCACTCTGCGTACTCAGCTGACTGGCGACTGGCTCGTCAGCTGGTAGCTCAAGACTTAGAATATTTTTAGCCTTGTTTGCACAGTTATATCAGTTTTCAGATATACACCAACACTTGGGTGCTGGGTTTTAAATCAGTATGAAATGCAGAAAGCTGATAAAAGACAGAGGATTTATAGTGGTTCGATCAACTGATCTACGTCCACTCTCCAGTCGTAGCACTGGAAATTCACTAAGAGTAATCGGGTACAAGCGTCCTACGATCTATCTCTAGCTGGTGAATGCCACGTCCACCAGTTCACTAGATCAACCGCTCCCGGCCTTGTCCTTCTTCAACTCTGATCAGCTGGTGGAGTGCGAGCACGTCACTTCAACCTCCACAGCTTCACTGGGAGTTTAGTTCTCCCAAGAACGTATCTTCTCAATACGGCAAAAGCCCGTAATAACTCGAGTGCTGGCTGGCACAAGAGCTGCTGTGAACTTCCTCGGAAGAGAAAGAACACCAAAGAGATCAGTAACTTACAAGCTGGAAGCTTGAAGTCTCGTGTTTGAATAAATCAACACACGGATAGCCTTTAGAAAGGCCTCGAAAGTGTATATGCTTCTACTTGCTTGAGCGTAATAAATTTGCAGTCTTTCGGTAGGTGAAGAGTATTGAATGTTGATGGATCCCAGGTATTTATAGCCGAGGGATCCGATTCAAATCTTCTAGCCGTTTGGACACATCCGGAAAAGGTCTCTGTCCTCGCATGTCCTTCAGACGGCGGCAGGTAGGAATTTTCGGAAAGTGCCATGCTTTTGTCCACTTTATCTGACATTGATCTCTTTATGTCAAAACGGCACTATTCGTCAGTACGAGGAATCGGAACTGGTGTCTTGAACTGATAGACTTTAAGGTATCCTTCCTTAAAGTCATACTTTGTCAGTTTATTCCTCAGACGAATCTTCTTTTTGTCTCTAAGACTCTGGGAGAGCGAATCTTGAATTCTGCTGGTAACATCCGACTGGCAGAACATACTAGTGATCTTGTGCTGGCAGTCTCTGCTGGTGACTTGCGTTGGCACAATCTAAGTCTACCAATTTGTCTGGATGTTAACTCTTGGAATCTCCCATGACTGGTGACTTCACCGCTGGTAGGATTTGTCAGCCGCCTGCTGGTGAAATCCTTCCCAACTGGTGAACAGTAGCCAGTCATTAGCTCTTCTCATGCTGATGAACAGTGTCAGCACGAGTCTTGTCAGTCGCTTGCTGGTGAGACTTCTCTCAACTGGTAAGTACATCTCATGCTGGTGAACAGTAGCCAGCATGAGTCTTGATCAGCTGCGACTTACAACTCAAAAGACCTAAACAGGACTTTACATTTGAGACTAGAGCTATTCTAGAGACAAACTGACGCTGGTAGGACTTAGGATTTGATCCACCAAAACACCAAAACTAGAATCTAAACAAGTAGCTACTGGGGAAAGGAAACTTAGCCAAATTTCCCAACAATTTCCCCCTTTTTGGTGCGATCAAAGCCTAACCAGCGAGCACTCAGCTGATGAGGAAAGTTACAGAAGATTTCAGGGTTTTACAAATAAACCTATCAGATCTAAACCCATGAAAATACTTCCTCACATCAGCTCTAACTAAAAATCTTCCCCCTCAAACCAGGAGAGATATTGCTCGTTTAAAATATGAAAATTGAGATCAGAGCAAAAAGATTTAAAGTGTGTGATACGAGTGCTGGTGCTGATTATACTGGAAGTGTAAGTTCAGCTGGTAAGTAAATACTCAGACAATTTGTTGGACAATGAGGAATTGTCATCAACTTGTCAGTAATCAATCCATTTAATATGTTGCAGTTACAAGTACAGGATAGAAAACTGACTAGTCTAGAGATACAAATACTTACAACAAAAAATTGAGAAACAAGACTATGGCTGAGAAGATGATCCTGGTGATTGAGTTCTGCTTGTGAGCGACCTCAGGATCTCAGTGAGCGCTGCCATATCTTGTCTGCTCTTCTCCCTTTCCTCAGCAGCAATTCTCCTCTCCTCTTCAGCAAGACGAGCTCTCTCTGCCTCAGCACGTGCTCGCGTACTTTCCCCCTCTTGGATCCGCGCCAAAAAGGAGGACACTCCAGCGGTTACAGACTCCATCTGTTGAGCAATTTCAGTCCGGAAGCTGGCGAAGCGCTGATCCATCCTGGCATCAATGAGTGCAAGAAGCTGCGCAGGAGGATGGATCTCGGAGATCGGCATCGCTGATACTTCTATGGAAGAGGAGGGCACATCAGGTGCGGAAGGAGCCATTGCTAGTTCAGATTCAGCTGTTGTCTCCATTGGGGCTGGCTCCTCCGCTGGCACTGCAGCTGCAGCTGGTTCCTCCGCTGGTACCTCGACTGCTGGTACCTCAGCTGATTCCACCACTGGCACCTCGACAGCTGGTACCTCAGCTGATTCCACCACTGGCACTGCTGCTGGAGCTGGCTGGACTTGTTCAGAAACAACTGTTGGGGCTGTGAATTCCACCACTTGCCAGTCCATGGAATCAGGGACGAGATCGCCCGAGACAATAGGAATAGGAGGGACGGCAAGGGTCAGCCACCAACCACGAGAGGGATCCTCCTCTACTAAGTGATCTACCAGCAGAGCGCAGGCAGCCATGTCGAACAATATAGCATGGTAGGGAGGGATCCTCGGGAGGGTAACCAGCACTTTGAGGCGACAGAGCGCGTACGTCAGCTGGTACCCCCGACTGGTGACTCGAAACTGGAGGAAGGGTAACTTGATCTTTTTCAGTGGCGGGAGGCCGGAGCTTCCAGTCAGCTGCCTATACTCAGCGATTTTCAGCAAACGACGCTTGATCCTCCTTGTAGACAGCTGCTGGGGGCATTCAGGATCAGTGCCCATGAAGGCATGAGCCCACTCCTCCTCCGCTCTCCAGTAGCCAAGACCCAGCCTGGCATAGAGGACCGCCCGCTTCTCTACTGTCAGCAGGCGCTCGCATTGGTCAAAAATCCTCCACCTCCGGAACTCCAGACATAGTTCCGGATCCACCCTCCAGAGTCTTCGGTAGCTGGATATCATTTCGTCATTGACGGCATTCTCCACCTCCGCCGTGATGTTTTCAGCATACTCATAGAGAGTGGAATTGTAGTATTCCACTGGCTGCAGGGGCAGGCACCAGTCAAAGATTCTTGAGGCATATACCGACTGGTGGGGGAGTCCGCTGAAGGGGATGATGTTGAATGCTGAAGGCTCAGGCACTCGTGAATTTAGAAACGCCATGTCCCCGCGGTGCTCCCACCGGTGTACCCCTGTCACTCGCGACTGGAAGGTATCCTCATCAATCAGTTGATGCTCTTGGATGCAGAGCATGTAAGGTCGCCTTTCAGTACGTGCACGCCTAGCTGGTGATGTAGAGGATGCTGCTGGTCGCCCGGAAGTTGATGTCGAGGCATCTGTAGATCGGGGGCGACTGGCAGGACGACGAGCCTTATCATCAAGGTCTGGGAACAGATCCCTTGGCTCCATCCTCTGCACCATGGAGTAATGTATCACCTCCTCAGCTGCCTCCTGCTCTTGCTCCTCAGCCCTTGGCTCCTCTGCATCCTCGGATTCAGAACTGACATCCGAGAAGCTCGCCAGTTTTACCGGGGTGGTCGCCCGCACTTCTTCTCCTCCACTGGCACCCCCTTGCGCGGCCAGTGGGTCTTCTTCACCTCCACCACCCCCTTGCGCGGGTGGAGGGACTTCAGCGACCTCCTCCTCTTGGTACTTATCCACAAGGGATAGTACATCTTCATCAGCGCCCATGACCATCAGGCGTGTAAAGGAGTCTTCTGGTAAGATCTCGCCTGGTGCTGGTGGCCTCGCACTTGTGGAAGTTTCGGGCACATCCCACTTGCCCTTGGCCACCTGGCGCAATTGTTTGGCCATTTTCTCCTGACGCCTGGCGTCGTGCTCAGCCTTGATCTTGGCAAATCTCTCATCACGAGCAGCCAACTCCGCCTCTCTCTTCTGCTTGGCAATCAGAGCCCGGAGCCTCGCCTTGGCCTGTTTCTTCTTGACGATGGAGGCGCCCTTCTTTTTCTTCGCCTGTTCCACCAGCCGCTGAGCCTGGGTCATAACCCTCTTGCGCTTGCGGGTCATCTTCTCCAGCGTCTCTTCCTCAGTCAGTCCCAGAATGGACTTCTTGACTGGGATGGAGATCTTCCCAGACTCAGGGTCATATGCAACAGCTGACGATGGCTGCTGGTGCTGGGAAGTCTTAGGCTTCTTGCGGGATGGCTTCTTGGTGACTGGTAGAAGTTGTACGTCCCGTGGGTGGATACCAGTCGCCTCAGCCACCGCGCCTTCCATGGTGTCGAAGAGAGACTCCGTCTCCAGCTTCCTCTTCAACTCTGCCCTTGCCTCTGCTGTCAGCGGGAGAGCCATAACTGGTGCTTGCTCTCCCAGGTCTTCTGAGTCCTCCTCAGAAACGACCTCAGCAGGGTCCACTGCTGACTTCCCTTTCAGCCTGCGTGGCTTCTTGTAATCTGGGCGAGGCAGCTTCACCTTCGTGGCTGGTATGAAATCGGAACCAACCAGCTGTTCCCCCTGATCCACGCCATCACCCAATTCCATCTCCAGGATGTGGCTGATCCTCAGCCCGAAGGATACGGCGTGAGCAAACCTGCCGTCAGTCGGAATAGTGATGTTTCTGTCTACATTTTCCAGCAACCGGCCGAAGAAGAATTCAGCCCAGTTGCCCTCAACCCCGTCGACAAGCGCACACATCACTGAAAACTTGCGCAGGCTCAGCTCGGCGTACGATCCGACCTCACATTGCAGCATGCGCACCACAATGTCGCATACCATCTGCCAATATTCTTCCATTTCTGACTTCCTCATTCCAGTACGGAACTCAGTCACCTCCGCCTTCTTCCACTCCGCCCATCTCCTCCTGAACTCGTCTGTATCATTCTGATAATACGAGGCTATCTCCATACCTTCATTCCTCAGCCCGAACAGATCGGCGAGGTATTCGGCGTTGATGGTGATCAGGTGACCAAAAACAGAAGTTGTGAAAGACTTCCTGCCGTCAGCTATCACGGCCCGAGCGTAGAACTCGGCTACCATGTGTGGATGGAAAGTTTCGGGTTTCGCCGTCAAGTACTGGCGGAGCTGCTCGTGGTCGACCATCTCCATCAGCTCCGGCCCATGATGCTTTAGGGCTAGCTTCGCGTTCAGAATCTTCTCCTTCTGAACCTGTGCAGTCCTAATCTGCGCGTTAGAGAGCTGTCGCCTGGTCGCCGGCCTGTTCAACTGAACCAATCGGGCGAACGGATAGGTGTAATCGATATCTTCGATCTTCACTATGCCAGTATACGTAGGCATATGAGCTTCAGCGACTGGTAGGTCTGGTGAACCAGACGAGGATGATGTAGATGTAGATGGAGGGTTATCAGCTGGAGGTTGAGAAGATGATGCCATGACTTCAGAAAGATTCAAGGTTCAGAAAAGTTCAAGGGAAGATGAGAGAATTTTGAAGGATTTTAGGGTTCTGAAAGTAGGGAAACATAAAGGTTAACCCGAAGGAAGTGATCGGGTATTTGTACTCGGGCCATGCAGGATCAGACGTCCAGGATCAACGCTCAGCAAGCGAGGATCGACGGTCATCAGTAGGCCCGGTTCCCTGTGGTGACGTGCGCGGTCGTGCTGACGGGCGCCACGACGTGGAGCTGACGTGGCACGCAGCGATTGGTGGCAACCAAGCGTCGGACTGCGCAGACACTGTGCACATTAAATGTGGCATTAAATTCTGAGGACTGTACACGCTACTTGGATTTGAACGATCCCGCCTTTTCTGTGACAGCTGGCATGACTGGTCATCAATAGCATATACCAGTCGCATACTTCCCCCTAACTGGTTGGCCACTTTATCAGTTGGCAACTGATACACATACTGGTGCTGGCATACTTAGACAAATTGAGAGCTTGGACTCAATTTTCGCCAGTCGCGGAAATTCCATCAGTTATCTGCTGGCAACTTGAAAGATAGTAAAAATTGAGAGCTTGGACTCAATTTTATTCCGCATAATCTTCTCTCCAAGAAATCCACTCCTCATCATCGCTTGAAATTGGGAGCTGGGACCCAATTTCGCTTCAACTGATGGTTTGTGCTGGCAACTTGGGAATGAGAGCTGGGACTCATTTCCTTAGACAATTAAGGGATAAGTTCCGCCAGTAGGAACCATCAGTGAGCTTGAGATACCACTTAAAAAGAAACAACTAAGAGCTTGGACTTAGTCGTAATCAGCATCCTTCAGAAGATCAAGAACAGAATGAGAGCTGGGACTCATTCTTCCTCATCATTGGGGCTCACATCAATCTCCATAAGACCGAGTTTGATGCACAACTCCTTGAATCTTGCTTCTGGAAGGGGTTTGGTGAAGATGTCAGCCAGTTGATCTTCAGTTCTGATGTAGTCCACGCTGACATCCTTCTTCTCGACATGATCACGTATGAAGTGATGTCGAATATCTATGTGCTTGGTTCTAGAATGGTGAACCGGATTCTTCGTGATGCACATAGCGCTGTTGTTGTCGCAATAGATGGGAACACAGCCAGTGTCCACTTCATAATCCTCCAGTTGTTGCTTGATCCAGATAACTTGAGCACAGCAACTGGCAGCGGCAACATACTCAGCCTCAGTGGTAGAAGTAGCAACTGAGTGCTGCTTCTTGCTAAACCAGCTGATTAGCTTGTGTCCTAGAAACTGACACGTACCACTGGTACTCTTTCGGTCAATACGGCATCCAGCGAAGTCTGAATCTGAATATCCAATGAGTGTAAGCTCATCATTTCTGGGATACCATATTCCAAGAGATTCAGTCCCCTTCAGATATTTTACTATCCTCTTTGCAGCTTCCATGTGTGACCTTTTCGGATTGGCTTGAAATCTGGCACACACTCCGACTGAGTACGAAATGTCGGGTCTGCTGGCTGTGAGATAGAGAAGTGATCCAATGATTCCTCGGTAGA
>JAPKLW010001264.1:187272-231273 GCA_026898455.1 Plectranthus barbatus
AAATATTAATAAAAAAATAAAATATAATTTTAATTGAGTGAATATTGAGCATAAATTAAGTTTGGGTTGTATAAGTGTTATAAGTGTCAGAGAGATGTTTACGATTTCTGCGACAGCTCTACCGATTTCTCGTGGGAATGCCTCTGCGACAGCTCTACCGATTTCTCGTCCCAAGATGTTTACGATTTTAGGTTTCAGCAGCAGGAATCTAGTTGTCGTCACTGGTATTGCTTTTTGAGCTCGTCTCAGGAGTCGAGGCGACTTGCGCTACCCGAACGGGCGGGGATTGAGTTGATGTTTTTAAGAAATCGAGATACGTGGAGGTGATCGGTGTTGATTCAGAGCCCTGTGCTTCGTGTTCAATTAAGGTTCACAGGGACTTTAGGTTTTTGAAATTCCCGATGAGGATTTCCATAAATCAAAGAAGTAGAAGAAAGCCGATTATGATCATTTTGAGTATAATTCGTCGGAGGAGAATTGTGGTTCCGTCGCAAAGGAAGGTTGACGTGGATTTGTAGGGATCAAAGAAGTGCAAGAATAATCATTCTTCAGAGGAGTTGGAGGAATTGTGGTTCGGCCGCAAAGGAATGGCGGGAAGAATGGGATTTTGGAATTTTCAGAAGATGGGGATTGGAAGGGATCACAGAAGTGCAGGACACTTGATTCCAATACATTTGTGCTAAATTCGTATCAGGAGTTGAGTGGTTTGGGGATTCCACGGTCAAAAAAGCTTGGCTGGAATTAACTGAGGATGGAAAGTGATGGTGGTCATTGTGAAACCTAAGAAGAAAAATAAGGTGAAAGGTGTGGCTCCAGAGAAGAGAATGAACTCAGACCCAGGATATATAGAGCTCAAACCTACATCGACGGAGACTCAAGAATCTGGGGAGACTGACAGAGTTCGTGGATGAGGTGGGTTTTGCATTAGATGGGTTCAAGAAGGGACAACAGGTGAGTGCTCGGAGGGGAAGTCTGATATCATTACTATCAATTTGCGGAACATTGCAGCAGAGGCGGCTATTATGGGTATTCAGTTTAATCTTCAAAATTTGATCCTTTTGTCTGTACAAAGATACATTCTACATGGTCTTAAACTTTCTTCTTGGCATTGTATTATTTGCTAGACTTGGGAATGATAACGTGTGATGTGTCTTTGCGGCACAGAAGAAATGTGGAAGAGGAATATGCAGTTTTAAGTACAGAATTTCTAAGTTTCTATTGTGGGTCTCTTTTAGAATTCAGGAACTTGTAATGTTATCATATATATGCATGTTGATTTCATCTTTACTAGTTTAGTTGCTTTCTTGATTGAAGTATGTATCTGAACAGGTAAAGTTTCGAAACTGTATCCAGGTTTGGAAGTTAGTAGTAATCGATTCTCTCCATAACGGGTGATCATTTGTAGGATCGCCTAGAAAATTATTGATGCTATTCATGGACTCAGTTTTGATGACTTACCAAGCAACCTTGCTGTTGCTGCTGCCGCTGCTTTATTTTACCTTCTGACAAGTGATGTGTGTGATTTAATCTGCAAAATTGCGGCACTCTCTACTTATTCTTCTTTACTTTGTTTTATTTCTTCACCATTAAATCTCTGAAAATCATGTATCAAGATGCTCTTCTGGTGTCTTATAAATTGAATTTTGAATTCTTGCTGTTTCATCTTTTTTTTGTATTCACCAAGTAGCATCCGCTTTCTAATAAAATTGTTGAGGCCTGCCAAGGACAAGTGACAGCCCATTGGTAGTAACTAGTAAGCTTGTAGGCCTGTGCAAGAATGCTGGTTACTTACAAGATTGAGCCAAGTCTTACCTCTACTGAGCTTATGCACATTGTCAATTGCAAGGAAAGATGATAGTGATGGTGCAACACATGAAGCCCAGTTGAATCCCAACTGGATTAGTATGCTTATGATGGGAAAGGCTTGCTAATCCTGTATACCTATTGAAGGTTTGAAACTCATTTTCAGTAATCTGATGCTCCTATATATTGCTTCTGTTTAGTACATGTTATCATCTTATTCCTGATAGAGCATACAGTTAGAATACTGCTGTGGTAACTCAGTTGAATCTTCACAAAAATGGACAGTTGAATCTTCTCGAGCAGGATTGTGTAGTGGCACATGTTGTTGTTCGAATAATGATGTAAGCAGAGATGAAGATGATACTGGAACCGGAAACCACCACATACACATCACTCCAAATATTAAAATAAGTTCAAAAAAAAAAAAAAAGTGTGGTGAGAATGCTAATAAGCACCCTCTCTGTCTGATGTGGGTTTACCATAACAAAATATCCAAATCCCCATGAATGTATGTCTGCCATCCGCTGTCGTGAAGCAAACCACCAACAGCGCCTACTTTAGAAGTGTAATAGAGTTAGTGTCGTGTTTAAGTTTAATTTATTTAATTTCAACTATTTTAAAGTTCATGAGTTTTAACGAGCTTAAGCAAAGTTTCTAAATTTAAAATATTAATTATTATTTTAAATTAAAAAGTTGTATATTTCAAAAGTAATATCATATCAATGTTCAAATTTAAATTTCTCTCAAACTAGAAAGATTTATTTTATTGTTACTCTTCATTTTTGAAAATATTACTTATATAAAATAATTATATTAAATTTCTTACTAATTTTAGCAAACGAATTCATGAGTTGAATACTATAATGCACAAATTTAATTAATTGAATAAACGAATTTATATCAAGTCGAGATTCAAATAATTCAAAAAAAAAGAAAAATTTATTCATAACGCTACTTGACTTATCTTGTTTGTTACAATTTGTGCATAAGTTCTATATCAATTCATAATTTGCAGTCTTTCTAGAATCCTACTTTAAATGTAAGATAATCTAGTTTGATTTTATATATTTGTCATAAATTATTTATGAGAATAATATATTTAAATAAACTTTCAAGTTCTAACATTAATCTTATTTAAATTATTAAGTAATTTCTCTTTTTCATAATATTACTTATAATATTTGCATTTTTCAAAATTATTTAGAGATATAATAATAAATTATCAAAAAAATTAATATCAATTATAAAAATAAATTATATAATTGTAACATCTTAAAATAGTAATCTAAAGCCAATAATCGAAACAAATGGAGAAATAAGCAGCATCTCACTAACAAAGAAGTAGTTACAAAATAAAAAAGGAGAACAATTATTTTATAAAAAAAAAATATAATTCCATTTATTTAAATATATTATAATGTAATTAAATAATTATTAATTAATACTAATCATTATAATAATTTATCAATTTCGATATTCATAATAATATATAATTATCTTCATTAATTATCAACAAAATATTTTATTTTTTACGGACAGTTCATAATTAATTAGTATGACAAATAATTGAAGAAAAACAAATTTGCTAAAATTAACGAGACAGCTAACAAACAGGTAGATAGATGATCGGCTAGCTGACGATGCCATGCTCGATTTGGAAAGAATTATTTCTCTATTCAATAGCCAAAAATAAAATGAGAATAAATAAATGAAAAATATGCAACTTGCAACACATAATTTCACATGATGGAGATATAAAAGCTTCACGATTCTCCATACACAATGAGAAATCATCGATATTATATAGTATTTGGCAAATTCTCAGATGAGACGGTTTCATCATTTTTATTTTGAAACGAATTTAATAAAATGATGTGTTTCTTTATTGCAAATGACGTCTCACCATTTTTATTGTGAAACGAATTTAATGAAATGATATGTTTTTTATTGCAAATAATGTATTTCTTTTTTAGTAATAAAACAATTAGACTGGGACAGACGAAAAATGAAAGTTGAACAATTAAACCGAGACGGAGAGAGTATTAAATTTTAATTCTCTATTATTTAATTAACATAAATGAAATACTTAAATTTATACTTTGGGGTGATGATTTGAACATGATAACAAAGATTATTGTTTCAAAATGATGCTTAAATGAATCCTCATATAAAATACTTCTACGAATCATCATTTTTTTAAATTGGGAATACATAAAAGTAGCCACTTTGAATAAGTTGCTATGTTCTATAGCCACAAGGATAAAAATATAAGTTTTCTAGCCACTTTGTACTTTTTGTCTTTTTCTCTCTTCCATTTTGGGCTAGAAGACAAAATCAACTTTATTAAAGTTATTTCATTTTCGGAAATATTTATTTTATTATTTATTTCCAACAAAATATTTATTTGATCATTTATTTCCAACAACCAAAGTTGTTGGAAATTTATTAAAAAACATTTTACAAACAAATTGCTTTCATTGTACGAGGAAGCATTCCAAAAAAATATTTTGAAGATAGTTGAGAGAGTTTTGAGAGCCAAAAATCGAAGGTATGTTGATTTCAACCGTTTTTTCACATTTTTCATTCGTTTTATGTATTATATTGATGATATGTGTTTAGAAACGATATGTTGATTTCAACCGTTTTTTCACATTTTTCATTCGTTTTATGCATTATATTGATGATATGTGTTTAGAAACGACTTGTATAGCTTAGTTTTTTAGAAAATATTGTGTTTTTAGGACTGTTTTTCGTAAAAAAAATACGCAGAGAACTCTGGAAAAAACCCTGAAAAATAAAAAAATCTGCGCGGAATTCGAGTTCTCGACTGAAAAATCGAGATCTCGAAATGGAATCGAGATCTCGAATTCCGCGCGGATTTTTTTATTTTTGATTTTTGAAATTCCGAGATCTCGATATTAATATCGAGATCTCGAAATGTCTGCTGGAATATGCTCCTGATTTTTTTTAATATTTTTGTTTCATTTATCGCAGATGTCGTATCAACGTTTCATCATACGTCATGGTGGTGCATGGGACATATCCGAGTATATGGGCGGAGACGAGCAATTGATTTGTTTGAGACGTGAACGGATCTCCTACAATACCATTTTGTCCGAGATTCACGAGATCATGCACTGTGATCTCCTCAGTACTAGCTACTGCTTGTTTTACATGAGCAGTATATCTGGGGGCTCGAGGCATGTGAAGGCTGGACTGAAGACCGACGAAGATATTATACGGATGCTATATGAAAATAGCATTGATCCAATTATATATGTGGTCACCAAATTGAAGCAAAATCAGTCCGGATTTCAGGCACCTCAGTCACAGTCACAACGATCAACACGAATGGGTGGTCCTAGCATCTCATTAGCTGATGATTTTGTAGATGAGTATGAGGCGGAATCTACAGATGATGATGATGATTATTGTGATGATGATGATGAGGAGGAGGAGGAGGAGGCAAGCGAGGAGGAGAGGGACGAGGAGGAGGGCCGGAGTCGGTTGTTTGAGTCCTTGGTCAGTGATTTTTCTAGATGGATTCTATCTCCTGGGCGAATGGATCAGTACGGACTATCTAACAATAATTTGAGTCTGTCCGTGGCTGCAGCTCGACATGATCAGGAAGTAAGGAGTTGGGTGCTTCCTCTAATAGAGGTTGATGCTCCTGAGCGTTTGGAGTGGATTATTTCTGCAGATTGGGCCCCGACTCAGCTGTGCATTGGAGCGACATTTAGCAGCAAGGATAAACTTGAACTTGCTGTAGGACTGCATCACTTGCATCACCGGTTGGAGTACTCCACAGAGAGGTCCAGCACTACTCGGCTCAACTTCAGATGCAAGCATGGGAATGGTTGTCCTTTTATGCTACGTGCAAGACAATCTGGAACTGTTTGGAGAGTATTCAAGTGTGATCTGATGCACAGCTGCCAGACGGATATTGATCGTGTTGCTCCCCGCAGAGTGCCCGCAAGAGTGTTGGGTAAGTATTTCTCCAGTAAGTTGGCGGCGGAGGGCGCTATTCTAAAGCCGAAGGAGATGATGTCTGAATTGTTGATTCAATTCGGCATCAAGATTGATTACAGTTTTGCCCTACGGGCAAGAAACATAGCCATTGCAATGGTATTCGGCAAGTGGGAGAAGTCTTATGCGATGCTGCCGGGCTACTTACACATGCTACAGTCTCGTAACCCAGGCACGATGTATGATATATCCACTTCTTCGGAGAGTTTGTTCAAGCACATGTTTCTGGCGCTTGCTCCTTGCATCGATGCATTTCACAGCTTCATGCGCCCAGTGATTGTTGTAGATGGCACGCATCTGAAGGGCAAGAATAAGGGAATGTTGTTTGTTGCGGTGACGAAAGACGGCAATGAACAATTATTTCCCCTTGCTATCGGGATTGGACCCATAGAGGATGATGAGTCGTGGATGTGGTTCATGCATCGCTTGCATGTTTGCTTCGGAGATCGCGAAGGACTGATCATTGTCAGTGATCAGCACAAGAGCATAAAAAATGCAGTGGAGTTAGCATTTCCGAATGCTACGCATGCTATTTGCTACTACCACTTGGCGAATAACATGTCGAGGTACGGTCCGCAAGTTGGTGCTGTTTTACGAGATGCAGCCTACTGTTATAGGCACGATGCATTTCAAAAGCACATGTCTACTTTGGAGATTCTGAGCAAAGAATGAGCTTACAAGAGGCTTCTGGATATAGGAGTCCACCGTTGGTCAAGATCTCAGTGCCCTGGTACCCGATTCAGCTTCATGACGTCCAATGCAGCCGAATCCCTCAACTCTCGTTTGTTATGGGCAAGGCGATTGCCTATATGTGCCCTTCTTGAGACTTACAGAGCTATGGTTGAGAGATGGTTTGACGAGCGACGGGCGGCTGCACGGTCTAGAGATCATGCTCTGACACACGTAGCTATGACGAAATTAACAGAGTCGTCCGAATATGGGCGACAGCTTGTAGTCAGAGGCACCACCATGCCACACATATACAAGGTGGAAGGGCAACAGAGAAGCTACAATGTCGACTTAGAGCATAGAACGCGTGAGTGTCGTCAGTTCGATCTCGATCTGATTCCATGTTGTCATGCGGCTGCCGCCCTCAGGTAATATGTTAATTCGAACTTTCATTATTGCAAATATCTTGTAGTTAATAGCTTAAAGATTATTATAACATGTGTGTCTTATTTTTCGATTGTCAGATATATTTCGCAGCCGATATCAGAGTACGTGCCACACTACTACAAGCAATTCACTCTGCTACAGACATATCATCACACCATTATGACTGTGCCACATCCATTGGATTGGGTACTCCCATCGGAGGTAACATCTTATGTTGTGAGACCACCGATAGTAGTTCGACAGGCTGGCCGTCCGAGGATGAGTAGAGCACGTTCTGGTGCTGAGAGTTCGACCACGCGCAGATCTCAAGTATGTAGGAGGTGTCGACAATCCGGTCACAACTCACGTGCCTGCACTGCTTATATCGCCATTGGTGAGGTGGATTTGAACAGTCCTCCATCCCAAGACGGGCCACGAAGGCGACGGACGAAGACATGTAGTATCTGTCAGCAGACGGGGCATACAAAAAGAAAATGTTCGGAGAGAGTTGACCATATGAGTGAGTAGTGGCACTTGCTTTATTTATTTGCTACTTTCTATTTGCAAGCTTATGACTAATTAATTAAATGTTGTTAATTAAATGTCCGGAGAGAGTTGATCATAGAATTTAGGTATTGTGGCTGATGTTTGGACTAATTTTTGACTTTCTGTTTGATCTGTTTTGGTATTTTGGTTTGTATACGAACTCAGGTGGATTTGACAAAATTTTTTAAAAAAAATCGAGATCTCGAAGTCTCCATTTCGAGATCTTGATTTCAAATCGAGATCTCGATACGGAGATCTCGAGATTTCGACTTTTTTTAAAAATTGAAATTAAAACGTTAATATAATTTAAATATTATATCGGAACAAAAAGAAATCGAGATCTCGAAATCAAGATGAGATCTCGGAATTTGCCATTTCGTGATTTGTAGGGTTTGAATCGAGATAACTTAAATTGTCTCGACATGTCTCGAAATCGATTTTGAGATCTCGATTTTGTGGATTATTGGCTAATTGGATGTTTAATTCGCTAATTTTCGAGGATAATCAACTCATATAACATTCATTTAAGGAATATAGATTCGATAACAAAGAAACTTGCAAAAATTCATTCATTACAAAGATGTTTGCTTTGTATTATACTACTTCTACTTCATCCTATTCAAACATGAATAAGGTATGAACATTTCAAAGAGAAACATCTTATGTATGAATAGATTCAAATGTATAATGTCTTATGTTAAATGAACTTTAAATTATTAAATAAATGTTAAGTAATGTATGTTTAAACTGTATAATGTCTTAATTTAAGATTAATTATAATTAATTACTTAATTAACAATTTCGAGATGAAATAGGGGATTTCGAGATCTCGATTTGATTTCGAGATCTCAAAATCAAACCGAGATCTCGAAATCCCCTATTTCATCTCGAAATGCCTGATCTGTTTTTCAATAAAATCCATTTAATCCTGTAGAATCACCTATGCAGTTCATATCAATCACAAAATACACCAAAATGCAAATTCAATATTAATAAAAACATAATTTATGATTACAATAGAAAATAGTACTACAACTGTTCAGCTTCTCGAGCTTCTACTTCTCTACACCAACTTACAATCCTAGCACCTACAAGCTACCTATAATGAACTGTAAACTCATAAGTAAGGTCACTAACTGGAGCTCTCCTCCTTCTAAGTAGGAACCTATCAACAAAAATCATACAATATACTCCACAACTATGTGAATCTAACTGCATGGGCATCTCATTAACATCCTTGATCAAAGTAAAATTACCAATGATTCTTACACTAGGAGGATCGACCCTGTCCCAGTACCCGGCAGCATCAAGGACACGGGGAAGTAATACAAGAAGTGGTCGGAGTTCTGTGTCCCGCTTCAGATAGAGCACTGGGTCAGATGGATCATTTAAAGCGTGGAGAAGTGAGTCATATAACTCAACGGTCCAGCTATGAAGATCAATCCGTACAGTGACCCAGTGCTCGTAGAGATGGACAATCCCGATCACCTAAAATACAAATAAACACAATTAAACTTAATATGAATACTAATAGAACAATTTAATCTAAAAATATGTCACTTACATGTTTGGCCTTGTACCAGCTCCTAAAGCCAGACATTCCACCGC
Organism: Plectranthus barbatus; assembly: GCA_026898455.1. Lineage (NCBI taxonomy): Eukaryota > Viridiplantae > Streptophyta > Magnoliopsida > Lamiales > Lamiaceae > Plectranthus > Plectranthus barbatus. Next base: position 196,351 of record JAPKLW010001264.1, read on the forward strand.
TACCCTGGACAGCTTTCACTAGATCATCATGGGGCTTCCACCAATCGTAATCATCAGCAGCCTTCCCTCGTTTTTCTTTTGGGACTTTTTCCCATTTTAGCAAGATACGGTCCTGCACATAATATACATTATAAAATGAAATGAAAATTAAAGAATTAAAATAAATTTCAACATTCATTACTTACAAAGAAAGAGGGGTCTAATATGATAGTGCTGTCCGGGTCAACACCGTCCTCAAGCACTGCTGCTGTTGTGGAACCCTCCTCGAAGAAGACCTCGAGGTACTAGCAGCAGACCGCTGAGAGACTGATGATCGAGGCTTCAAGCCTCTATAAGGTCTAAATCTGCGAATCATCGGCTGCTCAGCATTCCGCAGACTGAGCCAAAACTCAGAATCGGCCTCATCCTCAGTCGGCTGCAATGAAGTACTGCAATCATGCTGAAAAAAAAAAACAAAAATCAAATAAAACATATATATTTAATTATATTATAATTATTAAAAATTGTAAACAATAATTACCTCCTGTGTGAAAAAATCAGTGAAGTCAGCATCCCGAACATAACGAGGTCTCCACATCAAGCATCGAGGCATAGTCCCCTCTAGCATATGGCGTATCGCACATACCTCTGCCAGATCAGGGATCACCTCGTACGCCCATGCCTGCAAAATAATGTAAATAATTAACAGTTCTTGTCTTATCTTTTATAAATTAAAAATATATTAAATTAAAAATGAAAATTACAAACAATTACCTCTAACACCAAAACAGGGCCGTATATATGGACCAAAGGCACCTTAGCTGCCTTCGAAGATGTGATCACGATAGACATCTGATGCAACAAGACACTGAACGACCACGAGCCCCAAGGGAAAGCCCTCCACTCGTGAGGCTTCTCCACCAATGTATAGACCCATGGGTCTACCAGTCGCTTCCCATCCAAGCAAATCAACATCCGGTAGACAAAAAGAATCTGAGCGATCTTCACATAATCATCAATGGAATCGCTCAGATTCAGGTCCCGGTTCATGAAATCAATGTGCAACTGATCTACACTGGGCAAGGTATTGTAGTGAGAATATAAGCACCCATCCTTCGGCATATCATTCAACACAGTAGGATCAAAACCCGAATCGCCGAACCGTAGCCCGGTCATCAAACAGAACTCCTCTGCACCTAATCGTATGTTGGTTTCACCAACACGAAACCACAGCTCATCCTCAGCTCCCTCCACATTAATCTCGTGGGTGATAAGAGCCCAAGTAGCTCGTATAGTTCTCTTCTTCCACCGGAAAGAGAGAAATGCACCGAAGGGACCTTCCCTAAATAAATCAAGAATATCATCGTCTCTGAAGCTCTCTAATCTGGACCGAATGTCCCGATCGTAACAATTCATCGACCGGGGGACTGTCCCCTGCAAACTGGGTCTGATCCACTCCCAAACCTGCAATTAAATAAAATAAAATATTTAAATAAAAGCAGAATTAAAGGAATTAAAAACAGAAAGTAAAAAAAAAAATCGAGATCTCGATTTCAAAATCGAGATGAAAATAAATAGCATAAATTAATTCTGGATAAAAAAAATCGAGATCTCGATTTGCCAAATCGAGATCTCATCGTCTCTCTCCTAGGTCGGGTAGACACAGTGTTTTTCACAGTAAAAACGCAACAAAATCCATTTCTAGTCATATTTAAGCATAGAAATCGACGAAATATGAACCTAATCAACTATATACATAATTAAACATGCATTTAAACCTAAAAAGCATATAAATCGATGGGAAAAAAGACATAAAAATCGACATATTTCTGCGAAAAAAAGAAGTTATTTTCGGCGAAATAAAATGAAAATAACTTACTTGGTTCGGATTTTCTTCGTCTCCAGACATTGTAATTGATGGAATGTAGCTTTTTTTTTTGGGTTGGGCGAGCAAAATCCGGTGGTTTGGAGCTTCAAATCGGAGAAAATGGAGGCACGGTTGTGGGGGAGTCGCCGGTAGAGAGAGAGAGAAGGGGAAGTGGGGTAATAAATCCAAAAACAATTAATGTTTAACAATTTCAAATATTAAATTCTCTCTCCAATCATTGAAAAGTGGCTAAAAAACATACATTTTTAAACTTGTGGCTATATAACATATTAACTTATCCAAAGTGGCTATATAAATTTTGCTCTCTTTTTTAAATCATCATTTCTTGAGTGTGTTGATATTGATCATTGTGTAAATGTGTATTATAAAAAATTTAAAATATTATTATAATAGCACTAAAATATACTCTTTTCATCTCACTATATTAATTTTGCTATTTTTTTCCTATGTCTTTCTATACTAATCACATTTTTTAAAATGATATATTTTTCACATTTATTAATAAAAAATATTAATTTTATTATACTCATAAATATTAATTATGTGAAAAATATTTTAAATACCCAAAACTACTAAACACATTATGAAAATGCCCAAGACATTAAACACATTCAAGAAGTACCCATTTTTTATTTTTTAGATTGATTTTTTTATTATGATGATAAAATCATCACATCACCAATTTTTTAATAATTTATAAATTTTAATATAAAATATATATATATATATATATAATATTAATTATATATATAATTAATATTATATAACTAGTGGGGATTGGGTCGGTGTGGGGGAGGGAAATGCTGGGTCGGTGTTGGGGGAATGAGGCACCGACCACCGTTCCACTTTGATGATTTTTTTCAAAAAATTTTTTAATAAAAAAAGTTTAATTAACTTTTTTTTTTTTGAAAAAATTATAGTTATTTTCTAAAAAAATGTCAGAATAGTACAATTGATTTTTTTTAATTGTATATAATATTTTGAGTATTTTTATTATATATATAATAAAAATGAGTATTAATAAATTTCATTCAATAATTATTATGTCCAATTAATATGTGAATAATTTAATGGAAAGAAGGAGGAGCATATCCAAAACAATAAAAGAAAATAAGAGTGAAATGAGAGGGAGAGAACAAAATTAAATGAGTGAGTGGATTGAATTGACATATATCCACATGACATTAAATAGGTAGGTGGTGGTGATGCATCGCACCAAATGTAGCCAAACAAAACTCTCATCACATCTCCATCTCCATCTCCATCTCCATCTCCACCACTCCACCATCATTATTTATAAATCAGATCTCTCATGCATTCGTTCATATTCATATTAATCATATACAACATTTTCCTTTTTCGAAAACCAAATATTTGCTTCCAATTCCAAAAACAGCTATTAGTATTACCACCAACATCAACCACGCTTCTCAATTCTCGTGCTTTATTTTTCTTTACCGCGAGAGAGAGCAAAAGATTCTAAATCCACCACTCTCTAGATTTCTCCAACTATGATAGCAGCAGTGACTGTTGCTTTTTCAAGAAATATCAATGGGAAATATCATTGGCTGTTTCTTGTGTGAGCTTCTTTCCCATTTGCGGAGATGCAAGAGCTCTTTCTACGCGTTGATTTCTCTTCTCTCTCTCTGTCTCCTAGCATATAACAGCGCCTCCATTCTCTGCACACAAGTCCCCATTGCGCCAGAACCCCCGCCGGAGCCCGCCAGTTTCTCTGTTGCCGGAAACTCAAGAAAGTTCTTCTCTGTCTCCGCTTCGGAAAAGCCGTCATTTTCTGCACCGAGTCTCGCGAATCCGAGTGCAAAATTGAAAGCCCATTTGTCTCTTCTGCACGAGAATCGAAATTTCGCGATTTCCACAAAAGGAGGGGAGGCGTATCGGTATCACTATCACCCCAAGAGAAGAAAGCAGAAAATTGCTGAGGCAAAGCCGTTTGAAGTTAGAGTGAGAGAGTTTTTCAATGCGAACTCATCACATCATTGTTGTGAATCTCGTTTTTTCATGACTTGGATTGCATCTGCTGAGTCTTTTGGAGAGAGGGAGAAGTTTGCTATAAGCATTTTGTTCAAAACACATCCGAATGGATGCTTAATCATAGCTTCGGATTCACTCGATTCCAAAAATGGGACGAAAATCTTGAAACCCTTCTTGAACAAGGGTTTCAGAGTGGCCACAATATCGCCCGATTTCAGTTATCTGTTCAAGGGCACTCCAGCTGAAACATGGTACAATCAGCTGATGCTAGGAAACGTGAATCCTGGAGAAGTTGCATTGGGACAGAATCTTTCGAATTTACTTAGGTTGGGATTGTTGTATAGATTTGGTGGGATTTACTTAGACACCGATGTCTTAGTTTTGAAGAATCTTGGAGAGCTGAGGAATGTGATTGGTGCTCAAGCAGTTGATCTTGGGACAGGAAAGTGGAGCAGATTGAACAATGCAGTGATGATCTTTGATGAGGGCCATCCACTGCTTTACAAGTTCATTCAAGAATTTGCACTCACATTTGATGGGAACAAATGGGGTCACAACGGGCCTTATCTGGTTTCAAGAGTGGCTGAGAGGGTTGGATACAACTTCACGGTGTTGTCACCAATGGCCTTTTACCCTGTGGATTGGAGCAGGATCCGGGGGCTGTTTGAGGGGCCGAGGAGCTCGAGTCACTCGAAATGGTTGCTTGCCAAACTCAGGCAGATCCGTAGCCAGAGTTATGCTGTTCATCTCTGGAATAGGCGTAGCAGAGGATTCCAAGTTGAGAAAGGGAGTGTTGTCCAACATCTTATGTTTAGCTCATGACATTTGCCATTTTTCTCATGGGAGTAGGTTTTATGGTCGTGTTAGGTATGTGACTATCTCAGTCCAGTTTGTGAAAGAAATTACAGAAATTGAAAAGTTTGAAATGCAAGTTTGTCTTTCATTCGTTGCTCAATACTGCTCATACACATTGTTTTCAATCCAAGAAAAAATCATCAAGTGAAAAGGTGGTTGACACTTTTCCAGAGATGCAAACACTAATTTCTTGGCCTACATTTCTTTCAGAAATCAGACAACATATATTAATCAGACAATAGTTAGAGGGGAAGAAAATGATGGGAAAATACTGGAAAAATCGCGCATATATTTGTTGTCTGTATTTGTTTAGAAACGGAATAAAATGAGAAGTGACCTCCACTGCAAAATAAAATCCCAATTTCCTCATCTAAAAGAAATGCATGCAAAGAATTAGAACATGGTATATATTTGACCGTAATATTGTTTTTTTAAAATTTATTTATCGGCAATGGAATGGCACGTAGGAAGACGGTTATTGGTCAAAACGGTTCAACGTTTTATTTTAATTCACTCATGCTTGTCGTGTATAATCAATGAAAGAAAATACTCCCTCCGTCCCGGGTCTCTTGAGACGGTTGATCGTGCACTTGAGACGGTTGATCGTGCACGGAGGTTAAGAAAAAGTAATTAAGAGAGTTAGTAGGGTAAGATTAGTAAGTTAATGATTATGAGAGATAGTGGGGTATGAGCACAGGCGGATGCATGTGTTAGATTGGGGGTACACTTGTACCCCCCAAATTTTTATTTTTTTATTATTAAATGTATAATTCTTTTATTATTTATGTATATTTTTATTATTTTTTATATATAAATATTTATATAATGTACCTCCAATATAATTTTATTCATATATTGTATCCCCAATTATAATTTTCTGGATCTGCCCCTGGGTATGAGATATAGTGGGGTAGGAGTAGAGTATGTTTAGTAGGTAATTAATTAATAAAAACTTTCCAAAAAAGGAAACGTTGCAAGTGTTTTGGGACGGACCAAAAAGGAAAACGTTGCGAGTGTCCTGGGATGGAGGGAGTAACATTTTAAAACATGTAGTAATGGTTAGTTACTCCCTTATCCCAGTTTATTGGGCACTCTTTCCGTTTTCATCCGTCCTAGTCTATTGGACCATTTTTCTAAAATAACAAATTTTTCAAATTTATTAATAAAATATTAATTCCACTATTACTCAGAACTCTTAATTTTCGTATCCGGTCAAATGTGGTCATTAGACCCGGACGGATGTAGTATTAATTAAGCAAAATGTAACGCATGATTCTTTTTTCATCAGTCAACCAAGCTATATATGCCAAGTCAGCTTCCCTATCAGACATACATTCGATTCCACCGACTAAATTCTTTTATTAAATAAATATTTTAAACAATAAGGAAATATTAATTTAATTTCTTTAATTAACTCCACTGGAATAAGTATCACGAATCAATAACATGATGAATTTCATCATAAGTAAGTATCACCAACTCAATTATATATATTATATCGACAATTATAATTATTAATTTGATATTCTAACTATTTAATTAATATACAAAACGTGATATAACATCAAACCGGGCATCCTCATTTCTTCTCTACATCTTCCTCGCAATTCCATTCCCTTCTTTATATATATTAATATTATAATATCATTGCAACAACCCACTATTCCTTATTTTAATTCCCTCGTGTTTTTTTTTGGCTTTTTGCTACACATATAAATCCCAAACTTAATATATAATATCTGCAATCCGACAAAGATATCATCCAGATCACAACACAACTCTTCATCTCCTTCTTCAATTCATTATTTACGTACCATGATGAACGACCAGTTTGCCGGCGGCGCGGTGGAGCTGTCAAAACCGCCTCCATCGGAGTGTCCGAGGTGCGGTTCGATAAATACCAAGTTTTGTTACTACAACAACTATAACAAGTCCCAGCCTCGCCATTTTTGCAAGAGACACTGGACTAAAGGCGGCACTCTCCGCAACATCCCCGCCGGCCGTCTCAAGCGCCCCCGCACTTCCAAGCAAAAACACGATTTCGAGAACCTTTTCTCTCTCTCTGCCGATCAGAAAAATGTGTCCAATATTCTCTACGATGCGCTAATACTCTCCTCAACTAGTAGCTTACCTCAGTTTACAATCTTGGAAAGCAATGGTACTACATTAACCCACACAGAAGGTTTGAATGTCTCAGTCTCAGCCCCTCAAAATCATCCAAATACAGAATTCACATTCTCGAGCTTTACTTCCTTGATTAGTAATCCGGCCTCTGATTATTGTCAATCCTCAAGTGATTATGATGTCGAGTGTAGGCCGGCCGTGAATTCAAACGATTTATGGAGCTGGAATGATCAGATTGATTTGTTAGGCATTGATACAGTTTGGGGTAATCTAACCTTCCCTTGAATATCCATACTTATAAATCATGATTTTAGGTCGATTTAATAATATTCTTTTAAATAAAATGCATTCATTTATATTATATTTTATCCTGTTCAGATATCTATATTGTATAAACATGATATCTTTATTGTATCTGATCTATCAAACACACATAAAACATTTTAATCAATTGCACCCTGAATTGGGAACGGAAGCTATATATCGTAGCTGCATGCATGGCAATGTTTTGAATTCAAATTTGAAGGACGGCTATAGATGTATTTTACAATTTTATTAATTCTGTTTGTTATAAAAATAATAATAAATTTAAATAAATAGCTTTTTATTAAAATATCTTTTTTGCACAACATTTTAAATTTCTTTCACAATAGATTCGACGAACAAATGAGTAGAATATTGAGAAAAAGGGCAAAAAACTCATGCGAGTTGGATGCACATGACCCCAACTCGTGGCTCGTATAAATCGAATGACAGAAAAGTAGAAAATCATACATGAATATTTATATGAAAATTACTAGAAAAGTAGTAAGCCTATCTATGCCTCTGAGTGCTGGATTGTATCACCAATCAACTCCTGCTCACTGAAGAGATCCTTCTGAACAGGAAATTCATCGATTTTCTGGGATGAAACAACCGCATCAATTTCTTTTTGAGCAGCAGCTTTTTCATCATCCACCCTTTCAGCCTTGTCTTTCTCCTCCTCCACTGCTACATCCTCCTCTTTTGGTGGTGGGACAAAAAATGGAATTTTACCCCTTTGCCAATCATGGAGGATCATTTTTGCAGCAGTCTTGTAATCAGGTTCACCGCCCTAAGGAAAAATGAAATGTTTCTTAATTGCATAAACACCTAATAAATGTTCCCCTTCCCACAAGATCACTCTTCTCTAATCTCTTGAAGATTTAAGACGGTCCGGAGTGTTATCATCGCTTAAAAATGGAAAACAAAGAAATTACCTTTAGAAGTTTCCCGGTTAACTTGCACAGCTGAACAAGGAAATCATTATCATCTTCCCTGCAAAAGAACAAGTATTTTGTTAGTTTTTACCCGACAAAAACATTAAAGCACGTCACTTATTCTAGCAAAGAATCTGAAAATTGTAATGTGTTGAGGGTATTGATGTTTCCATCAAGAAAAGTTCCCCATTCACAGTAGGTACCTCTTGCAATGCTATAAAACGTTAATTGAACAAAAACAGATCTAGTTACAAACTCTGTTCTTCAAAATGTCAAAGGTAATCTTTCCACTATTTAATCATAAAAACTGACCAGTCTTTTATCCTATAAGCCCGGGAGAGGTGCTCCTTTTTTACACGTTTCAGAACTTCACCTATATGCTCGGCAGCATCCTCCAAATTCGTCACACGTACCTGAGGACAAAGATACAGACAGAATGTAATGTTTTCTGAGAAACAAAGGATAGAAAGCCATTGCCGTGAAAAATACTTCTAAAAGATAAAAAGAATCAATTTGTTCCAAATTCCAATATAACTGTATCAAATCATTGAAATTTGAAAGTCTTCTCACTTAGCATGAGCTTTTAGACATTTTTATTGCTGAGAAAATTTGGCAAAATGAAAGCACATGTCAAGGATCATTTCTTGGATTGTATTGTTTGGACTCAACCTTAGTATGTTAATTCAAGCTCATGTCGTGCAATGTATAGCAGCTGACCAGCTGTTTGCACTCAACCTCGAATATGTTAATTCAAGCCATCAAACAGAGGCAACTATTGGATTCTTAGTTACCTTTTAAGAAAATATCACAGGTGTGCATGCTTTAATGTTAAGCAACTCTTATTAACCATGTCTTACCAAAGATGAACTTCCAAGAAGGTATATCATAAATAAAACACCAAGAAACATTATAATATGTTGCTCATCAAGTATAGCATACCACGCCCTTTAAGACAACATCTGTTTCAGTGTCGTTATTCTGATAAACAACTCCAGGACAATCAATCAGAAAAATTCTTTTTGTGAGCGTTATGTATTGCCACACTTTAGTCTCTCCAGGAATTGGGGCAACTTTGCAAACCTGTTCATCAAAAGAAGCAGCAAGCATGCTAGATGAAATGAATTTCTCAGGACATATTAAATAACATAAGCCCCACTAGGGTTTCTTAGCAATTATAGAACTAAATCGAGTATTGAGTGGCTTACATTCTTTGTACGCAAAGTATTGATAACTGATGACTTCCCTACATTTGGATATCCAACAAATCCGACGGATATAGCTTGCTTGTCACTTTTAAAACGGGAGAACTGTCTTAATATTGCGAGAAGAGAACCCTAAAATAACAAACATTACCAGAAACAGACATTGTTACTGCACAAAAAATATATAAATGCCACGGGATATATAAATCAACAGACTTGCATAAATATACATAAAAGTACGATAGGATCTGAATGGGAATATGAATGAAAATGATTACATTGGTGGCTAGGTACTGGATTATAATTTACTTTTTGTTCTTTTAGGATCGGAAAAGACTGAGGAATATCTGGCGATACAAAAACATCTGGGATTAAACCCAGATAAGCATGACTTAGACATAACTCACAGGACAAAAACTATGAGAGATTTGACAATGAGGCTATCGGGAAGTCTACAGTGCTCAACCAAAGTAATATTGTCAAGGTAAACATGGCCTATCTCCTAATCACATTTAAATGGCATGATTTGCCAATGTTATGATTCCCACAAACAAATTATTACATGGTCAAGAACTTGCACACCAAGATACAGTAAATGAAGCCCTGGAATCACACAAAACTCAGCATTTAACAATCACTAGCATTACAAACTCATCAGCAATAGATTGTCAATATAGTTTTTCAAAGGTAAGAAGGCAATTGCTACCTTTCCAAATGACTTATTTATGCTTGCGTGAAAGGCCAGAGTAGGGTATTCCTTGGACAGTATTCTAAGCCATCCTTTGGTTGCCCAAGCAGGAACCAAATCACACTGTAAAAGGAGGAAGGGAAGGATTTTAAAAAAACTGGCAGAAAGATAGGTGGCTCACTATGGATTTAAGACCAATGCTCTCAAATAAATGCAAGGTTGGTCCAAACCTTGTTTAGAAGAAGAATCATGTGCTTATGCTTGCAATGCTCCTTCAAATGCCTCTCTAAATGGTAGCATCTTGTACCTTGTGGATCCCTGGCATCTAGTACCTGCCATAGAAAGTTTATAGTTGAGAGATAAATCATTGCCAGAGCATGGATAGAGCAACAACACAAGTCCAGAATACCCAAAACATGAAGACTACAACCAGAGGAAAAAAAAAAAAAGCAATGACGAGTTTACTGCATGAAAGCACCAAGAGCATAAAATACAATTTCCCTGCCTGGAAATCACGGACTACAAAACAAGTACCTTCTCAAATATGGGAGGCCAAAAAAAAAAATATTTCGAACAACTATATATTGAAGAGCACGCACAGCTAAAACTATCCAAGACATATGGCCAAAAGCCAATGCTCTATACTTCTCATTCATTCATTTAACAGTCAATCTTAAGAATATTCTTCCAGTTAATATTAAAAAAATAATTATAATCTGAAACTCCAAAATGGCACAAACTACCTGACCAGCTCATCTTCATATGTTTTGGCCAGTCTACATGATGCCAAAGCCAATTATTTCATTCCACGAAAAATGGGTCTTCTTACCAGCTAAATAATTTTTAAAGATCAATTGACTTGGACAAACAGTACCAAAAGCTGCACTTATTTTCCAAAACCTACCTGGACAACAACATCAGAGGAATCTATAACTTTGTATAGCTCTCCCCATATACGTTTACTTTGGCCTTTTTCAAACATAGTGTGACGCACAAGGTCCCTGAACCCATCTTCACCTGCTTCAGTAGATGTACTAGCACCATGTTTCTCTCCAAAGGCATCTGCAGGAACACTTCACAAATTGTCAAGCATGTACGGAATTACCTAAAAAAAAGTTTTGAAGATATCACAGGCAGTGACAAATAGAAAGATTGGATAAATAACCGTAGAGCAATTATTTTCACCTTGAGAACCATCAGCCTTCTTAACTAATGATTCATAGTCAGATGCCAAAAGCTTCGGTTTCTTCCTCTTTGTTTTAGGACCAAAAGCATCAGAAAAAGGCTGTGTGTCGAGGAGATGGACTCTTGCTTGCTTAAAATACATTTAGAGAAAAATAAAAACAAAAAATCAGCACTAAAAGCATGCAAGAAAAATTATATCTAAAATACTTAGCTTCAAACCTTTTGATGATCATTCAGAAGGGACATAGGCAGCTTTCTTTCCTTCAAAAGGACGTTGTAGCTGCTTGAAAGCCGGTTCTGCAGCTCCTCTCGAAAAAATTCAAGCTCTTTCTGATTCACAACACGAGTGTTGCCTGAAAACACGAAAACCCAAAAAATTAAGTTTCAGAAGTTCTATTTTCAACCAAAATACAGCTTAGAAAAGTATAGTGCAACCATAATAACGCAAGATGTGGGGACAGTATGTCATTCAACGCTTTCCAAACAATTAAGCTGACGATTTGAAGACCAACAATAATCTTTTAACTAGCACTATACCATAATACTATTTACATTGAAAGGTTTCAAGTATTATTTGCACCAAAATCTTACCTTACATTGATTAGAAGTCTGCATAAATAAGGGTATTGGTATTATTCGACATATGATACCTCATTGAGAATATAATCAGCATAGCACCAAAGATTAAGATTCAAAACTTGCATTAGAATCGTATAATTAGTTCATAAAAGCAAGAATTTCAGCTCACACCGACGGCACCCTTGAAAAAAATAAAATCGAATAGCAGTGCAATAGCACATGCGGTACTCCCTTCTCAACCAACAATTACGAACTCATGAAAAAGGTTAAGCGAACGCACCGAACCAGCGACGATCAGGCATAATCCGAGTTGACGGCAATTCCTTCGACTGGAGATCGTGCTTAAGAATTTTACCGCTGGAATTGCGGGTCGGGCGGGTGTTGTACATCTTGAGCCGCCGCACAGTGGCGGCGCTACGTCCATTATTAGATTTACCTTTGCTCTGATCTCTGTTAACATCGAGCGAGTGCTTCGGCTTCCCCGAAACATTGACGGACCTCTCCTTCTTCTTGGCCATATTTCTGCTGAACTCCGCCGCCGCCACTACCCGTATTTCTAGAGAGCGGCGTGGTAATAGAATGGAAAACTCGGTTATGCAATCTAGGTTATGCAAATAATTTCCAAACAACAAAAAAGAAAATAATTTAAGGAATGATAAAAATTAACTTGGAAATTAGGGGAAGAAATTTTGTGCGTCTCATTTGGATAAAGAAAAAAAAAAAACTTTTCTTAGCACAAAAAATAAAAATGACCGCTAATGTGTTGATATTTTCATGTATAACATTCATGTTATAGCATGTGCCAAAATTATATTTCACTGTGATTAGTTTATTATTTTATATTATAGTTATTTGAGCAATGATGCTTATATAAAAATTGTGTTAAAAAACAAAATTATATAATATAATAATATATTTCATATATTTTTTATTTATATATATATATATATATATAGAGTAGTGATCATATGAGAATAGTTTTTAGTATGAGAAATAAGAATAAATCTTAGCCTTTGATTTTGTGATTTCAACGCTCATGATTCATTTTACTCCTTGTGCAGTTTTCCTCGACTATCCTGCAGTTTTGCAAAATTAAGGTTATTTTTGTAATTTTAGCTTTTTTTTTAAAATCTGAAATAGTACCTCATTACATTTTCCTTTCTTCGCGCGATTTGATTTCTTCTTCCTTCTTTGTTCGAATTGATTTATATTTCTTTTGTCGATCAGATTTTTTCCTTTATTTCTGGATTTCGCATTCGTATTCGGTCTCGACGTTGTTAATTATGCATGAATATAGTTTAAAAAAAATTGTTTTATTCAGATCGACGTTCATTTTTTCTATTATATTGTGCATCTTTAGTGTTAACTTTGTGCATTTTTGTATCTTACATGTTCATTTATTCTTTATTTGTTCGAATTAATTTATATTTCTTTTGTCGATCAGATTTTTTTCCTTTGTTTCTGGATTTTGCATTTGTGTTCGGTCCCGACGTTGTTAATTATGCATGAATATAGTTTAAAAAAATTTGTTTTATTCAGATCGACGTTCATTTTTTCTATTATATTGTGCATCTTTAGTGTTAACATTTTGCATTTTTGTATCTTACATGTTCATTTATTCCTTCTTTGTTTGAATTGATTTATATTTCTTTTGTCGATCAGATTTTTTTTCTTTGTTTCTGGATTTCGTATTCGTGTTCAGTCCCGACGTTGTTAATTATGCATGAATATAGTTTAAAAAAATTTGTTTTATTCAGATCGACGTTCATTTTTCCTATTATATTGTGCATCTTTAGTGTTAACTTTGTGCATTTTTGTATCTTACATATTCATTTATTCCAAAGTGTGTTAATAAGATGAAGCATTTTTTTTTTTTTTGAGGAAAAAGATGAAGCATTTTAAGGGCATAGTTTTAAGAACTGTTGATGTTGGTATAGAGTTTTATAGAGACTACGCTCGTGTTGTTGCTTTGAAGAAGAAGAAGATGTTTGATTTTTTTTAAAATTCATATTTATGTAAAAATGAAGTAAATCGGGCTAAAAATGAAGTAAATCGGGCTTAAAATGCAGGTTGCTGTTTGTGTTTGAGTATTTTTACAGTTTTAGCCTTTAAAGACTAAAACTGCACGATATTGGGGCAAAAATGCCGCGTTTTTCAATATGCTGAGAATGAATCCAGTTCGTCGATTTGATGAGATGGACGCGCGAGATTTATTCTTATTTCTCATAGTAACTCTTATTCTCACTTGATCATATATATATATATATATAACATTAAGAGTAAACTAATATCTTTGGTAATTATTATTTCGCTCTGGTTAATAGATATAATATATATATATATATATATATATATATATATATTAAAACAATAACGGAAGGTATTATTATAAAATTGTAATTATTTTAATGGTTCATTAATTGAGTTATTATGTTTTGTTATTATCAAGTGGTAAATATTTTATTTAACTCATCTTTCAATTAATATGATATCAATATGTATTTTATATGTATTGTTAGAGTATTTCAAAATAAAATATAAATAAATAGTAAAAAAGATATATAAATTTTAATGTAATACATTAAAATTAAAAATGTATTAGAATCTAAAACTTACATTAAAATGAAAGATGAAAAAAATAGAATACTGTAATATTTTAAGATAAAATAAAATAATAGATATTTTAGAAGGTCGTGTTCAAAATATAACTAAAATAAATTAAAATGTGAAATATTATTGCAAAAATATTATTGTGATACATTACATTGTAAAATAATTTAAAATTTCAAGAAGACAAATAAAAGTGAAATTCAATATTATATGTTGTTTCAATTAAAGAAAGAGAGAATTGAATCTAAAGAAAATATAATTCAGAGAGGTTCTAAAATGAATCTAATTTGTTTGTTGTGTGGATGAAGTAATTGAGACAATATAGCATGCCTTATTTTATAGTAAACGAGTGCATAAAGTTTTGTTTTTATTTTCCATGATATGTTGTTGGTCTCTACTTTGGTTTAAAAATCATCATTTAAAGTGATCATTTTCTAAAATTATTTTTTTGTAAAACTATAGTGATATACCGTACACAGGAATAAATATGTTTCCTTTTGTTGCATTGAAAATTTAAAACTTTAAAGCATATATGAGTTTGAGAATATTTATTCAACGTTAGAGATTGTTTAAAAAATATGCAATTAATGAAGAGATAAGGTGAATGGAGAAAATAAATTGACAACCACATAAAAGAAAGTTGAGAGAATAAAAAAATGAATTAAGATAAAATTATAAGAATTGAAACATAATGTTTATTTTATAATAGCCAATGAGCAAACATGGATTTCGTACCAAGAAACACAAATGGTGAAATTATTTTAACTTGAACTCACAAATACAAAATAGCTGAATGTTGGAACGAATTAGTATGAGATATATACTATCGACTAGGGGTGTGCACGGTTTGGCCGAAACTGGCCGAACCGGCCAAACCAAATTTATTTTGGCCGATTTGGCTGGTTTGAAAAAAATGATTGGCTGGGTTAGTTTGAAAAATCTCAAACTGGATGATTTGGTTTGACCGACGGTTTGAAAGATGAAACCGGCCGTTTCGGCCGGACCGGCCGTATAAATAATATAATTTTAAATATAATAATGATAATAAAATATTATTTGATAGAAAGCTAAAATATCAATTATATTGATATATATGTCCAATGCTTATATTGTTTCGAATTGTAACCCAATAAATCAACTTATATATAATTGTTCTTGCAACCATAATATTATTTATTACTTATTTCATATTTATAATTAATGACAAACGATACATATTTATATTAGTGTTATTTTGTGTATCATTCTTTCATTAATTTCTAATAATAAAATTGATATACAAGTTTCATTTTTTGTAATATTTTTAGTTGAATATTCTTCAAACCGTTTAAACCAGCCGAACCAAACTGTTTTAATATGGTTTGGCCGGTTTGATTTGAAATAATTATTTGGCTGGTTTGGTTTGTGAAAATCTCAAACCGTATCTATTTGTTTGGTCCGTACTTTGCCCCTTAAACCGGCCAAACCGGACTGTGCACACCCCTACTATCGACGATGAAACAATACCGTATAAAGGTCAATATCATTGAGAAAATTTTCTGGATATTAAAATTGCTATTAAAGAAGCATAAGAATCATCACCATAATGTGATATCATGATTTTATTAATGACATTAAAGGGCAGATCGACGATATATATTTAGTGGTAAATTTATAACATATGTTAGAATAGTAAATCAAATTGTATATCAAACAGTTTGAGGTCCAAGTCTAATATGTATAAACAGTCATTAATGCATATAGTTAAATTTAATGATGTAACAAACAATTGATACAACAGTTATCAAAGTTAATTTTGAATAGTACGAGTGAAAGAGAAGTAATTGTTTGAAAACTTAAAGTTTTTTAATAATAACATATTGAAACTTTTTTACGCAACAAAAAATAAGGCAAATTTTGAAGTAAAATTCATCATATCAAGAAAATAATATATAAGTCTCGGTCTAGGAGCACGAGTGATTAAGTGATTTGTCAATTATTAATTAGTCGTAATTTCGAGTCGTGTTGAGAGCATCCCCGATTTAGAAAAATAAATAATATATAAACATTCTTTAAATCAAAACTAACATTTAGTATTATTAAATAAAATTTACAAATTAATCAAAATAAATATAAGTCAACATAATATGATATATATATATATATATATATATATATATATATATATAATATATAGATATTATATCTGTTATCATATAATTTGTAGTTCAAAAATTTTAAATATTCATCTTATTTTTATATAAATCAAATATTTAATTTAATGTTACAATGTAAATAATTAAAGTTCTCACGCATCGCGTGGGTGAAATACTAATATGAAATAATAAAAGAAACATATAGATCATACTAATATATAAATACTAGTTTGCTGCCCGCGTGATGCGCGGAGTATATAATTTTCCTAATAGTTTATTATTAATTATATTAATTTTTTATTACATGTATATATAGTATTTAAATATTAAAAGTCAATTTATTTTAGATCAGACTTTAAATTTGTCACTGGAGATAAATTTATGCCTCAAATAAATCTTCACAGTTGTTTTATAATTGTCTACTCTTATACCTCTTTACATGCACTTCACACTACATTGGTCGATCTACTAAGAGAATTGGGTGGACTTCAACACCCCTAAAAATCAAGATTCCTTTTAATTTAATATTATGATGATATGATATTTTTATGAAATAATTATTTTTACTTCAAATTATTTAGAAAAAAAGTGTTTGAGAATGAAGAATAAGAGAGTGTAAGAGGATTTAGAATTAAGAGGGGCCAATAATAATTAAATTTAATGTAAAATTTTTAGATTTATGCATAGTATTTTCATATATTTTATTATTATCATGAACTGATATATCTACTTAATTATGTGTTTTTTTTTTGTTACGTAAAAATTAGATGGAATCATACTTAGCAAATATTTTTGGATCTGCCACTAATTCGCTACCACTTCTCATCTCTTCTACATACACACAAACTCTTGCATTATAAATAAAGAAATTAAGCGTATAATTATGATACAAATAGTGTCGCACTGTCTATATATACTATGGAGAGATTAGGTAATGAAACATAACTAAAAAGCACAAAAATCCGTAAGCCAATAATTTATGCATTCTGTGTTGGTTGACATGAATTCCATGACGATAGTGTTGCTTTATTTCTTGTACGTCATAGCTCTGTGTCGACCATCCTAGCATCCCGTCACAACCATATCCACCGTCATGAAAAGTGCATTGATTGTCACAGATCTTGAACTTTCGGATTGAGTTTTTTTTATTTATTTATTTAACACATTTCTTCTCATGAAAACCTTTGAGACTTTAACACCCAAATCATAGCATGTACTAATATAAAATCATGCATATAAAATTTATAAAACTACGATACATTTTATGAAACAAATGTAGAAACCTTCATATATGTGAATAAATTATGAACTTATCAATTAACTAAAGAGTTTAAATTTTTAGTACACCAAAATAGTGAAATTTATATATTATTCGATTTAAATAGTTTTAGGAATTGATTTTATACCTATATTAAAATATGCATTTTAAGTACACAATACTTTTAAAGATTTACTTTAAATACTTACATAAATTAAATAATATAAAAATTTTGTGTATATTAATATGTTAAAATAATTAATATTTAATAAAAAAACAAACAACTTGTCACGCCCCGATTTATTAACATGGAAATATTCAAGGAAATGAGGCACATCGGGTACGAGACTGCACTTGAGATATCAATTAACAAGAAGAATTCAAGCAAATGAGAAAGAATCACCACACTTATCTCAAGTTAAGCAAAAGATATAAAAGGGGTGCCTCCTCAAGAAGGGATCGTAGCTTCTTGAGTGAATCAAATATCAGAGTTTTAGCAAAATTAATAATAACAAAAGTCTAATCAAAAGACATTGAGTTTAGCAGCGGAAAGTTATCAAGGAAGTATGTATATGAAGATACACACTTCCGCATCTAACTATTACAAAAAAGGAATCTTCAGCTCTACTCCTCTGCTGCCTCGTACTCTTGCTCCAAAAGCTTCTTTTAACCTGCGCATTTTAGAAATAATGCGAGGGGCTAAGTACAAATTGTACTTAGTGAACACGTGCCCGAAAACATACATATATATAAGTTTGTCATGCCTTTTTAATCGGGTCGCACATGGGGTTTTAAGTTTGAAATCCTCCCATTGCACCAAAACATTTCATGAATGAGCATGCTCCTTTTTACTAGTTAAACTATCTGCAAATGATTATGTGACTGGGAGGTGGCCACCTACCACAGTCACGATGCTAGTCCGAGTAGGGCATGACCCCTAGCATGTCAGCATCATAGTGCACTAACCCGAGGTATCTCTTTCACTACCTGGGTACGATCGATAAGACTCGCAATACGCGCAGTCAACATCCACGTTGAATACGTTTGATGTTCTTCTCTAAGTGGGGTTCCCCCACAGAGAGGACAGATAGCAAACACAAAACAGTAGGCAATGACAAATCAATTTAAAACAAAACATTTTATTTCATGCTTGATATGCTTTGAAAAGAAAACATTATTTTCATGTATTTAATTTGGCCCACTATATAGGGGTAAAAGAAAGCCCACCTTGAGTAGGTGTGGTTATGCGATTGGTTGATCTAGATATCGATCTTCTCCTTCCCTTTCCCTATTACATAAGGAATACGAGTAAATTCTCAAGGAATAATAGATTTATTTGATATCTAACTCATCAAATAATTCTAGACTCTTGATCGATCTTGGACTTCTCACGTTTGAGCCATCGGATAAGGATATCGAAGAATGACTTGGCAATTTAGTTTGACGAACTAGGTAGCCAAACGTTACATCAATAGCTCGTGATTCAATATCGAGCATTAATTCAAGAACCATGAATAATAGTTCGATTTGATTGATCAAAACAAATTACTTCGTCAAGTGACTATGCACTTTCAAGAGTTTAAGATTGAAAGATGTTTCATATTCATTATGAATCATCGTACATTGCTTGAGAGTATAAGAACTCACCAAGTTGTTTCAATGAAATAATCGAAGAGATTCTTGATCTTAGATAAAGATCGAATCAAGATTTCAAAGTGGAGGTTAAACAAGTTTGGTTTAACAATAGGCTTCAAAGAAAGTTCGGGTAACAAAAGTTCAGTCAAACAAGTTGAATTGATTTGAAAAGATTCCCGGAGAAGTTATGGAAGTAATATTTCTTCGTCGATTGATACGAGAATATCAAACGAAACCAAATTTGGATTTGAATTAATTGAATGAAGGATTTAGAATCCAAGGAAATGTTATTGGAATTGATTGGTATGAAGGGTATCGAAAGGTATGAAAGATAAATCGAATCGGTCGAAGAAAGGACAAAATGTGAGAAATTTCATTCTGTCTCGACCGAGATGGAATGCATCTCGACCGAGATGGGTGTGTCGACCGAAATGAATGTATCTCGACCGATATGAGCATATCGACCGAGATGAGATTCATCTCGACCGATATGAGCATATCGACCGAGATGGAATTGAAATCGACCGAAATGAATTCGAATCGACCGAAATGGAATGAAATTGGTCGTCTCGACCGGGATGAGGTTCATCTCGACCGATATGAACATATCGACCGAGATGACTCTATCTCGCCCGATATGGCCATCTCGACCGAGATGAAGCCTATATCGGCCGAAACAGAGGCTAAAATGCCTTTTGGCGGAAATTCTTGTTTTTAGCTCAAACGGTTATCCGGGCTCGTCCAATCGATTTCTAACAACACCAAATGGTTTTCTAACAAGTATAATGAGTCTAGACATGATTTAAACCGTCAAAACATGTTGGAATCGAGATTTAACCGCAATATTACCATATTGGACAAATATACCAAAAATACTCCAAAATCAACACAAATCGATTCCTAGGTCGATATATTATTTCTAGGCTCATAATGTAACATGCTAAACATGCATACGTACTCATAATCTCAATATCAAGCCTAGATCATCACATTTATCAACTAGGGCAAAAATCACAACATGCTTAAATCGTCAAAATAGCTAGAGAGAGGTTCGATCTATACCTCTAGGATGTTCTTTGCTTCGTGAGCTTGATCAACCTTTGATTCCTTGCTTTCTCACTTCAAAACAAAAGGAAATGGAAATCTAAGGTTGGAAAGGGAAAGGAAACGAAGAGAGGGTTCCGAAAAGGTATAGTTTTACCTTGAAAACACTTCGCCGGAGCTTCGTCGAAGCTCGCCGGAATGTCGCCGGAAATCTCGCCGGAATTCTCTTGGTAAATTTTGAGAGAGAGAGTGAAAAGTGTTATCTTAAGAATGAAGCTTTCTATTTATAGAAGGGAGGCGAGGGCAATTTCGGAATTACCGAAAGTCAAAAAGGTTAAAGTGGTTGTCATTCGCTTGTCACATCGGTCACTTTAACATCACCTCACGTCAACTCCACATCTCTTCGCGTCATTGCACGGGAGACCGTAATATTTTGTTTACTCCCGAATATTTATCGATCGATATTATCCCGATACGAAAATGTCGGGTCATCAAATAAATTATCGATACTAATATTAATTTAATATTTAATTATCCTCCTTGAAATAAGATTGGAAATCGAATAAATTCCCAAAATGATAAATCTCCATATCAAAACGATCGCATAGCTTCGAATTAAATTCGATGACAAAATATAAATTTCGAAAATTCGATAAATACATTTAAAATTTACGAGGGGCGTTACACAACTATTATAATTTATATCATAATAATCAAACTCTAACAAAATAAATATTCCAAACTTAAATAATTATGGATTAACATATATTAAAAATACAATATAAGTATTACTCTAAAAATGTCCCAATAACCAAATATGCAAATTAGAGAGAGAAAAGAAATCAAGATTAAAAAAAAAATTAGATAAGAACCTTTCTTGAATTAGATATTTATAATGTTTATATTTATGTGAAATTAAAAATAACTAATATTTATATATTCGATGCGATATATAGATGTATACCCAAATTTCATGATCTCATATCATTATCATACTGTAGTTTTTTGTACGGTATCATATTGTAGATAAATAATTCTGTAATTTAAGTTTGAGCTAAATAGAATTAATACCAACATACAATTATGGGTGCATAATTACTTCTCACTCTTTAAAATGATTCCAATTAATAATATAGTATCACTTTCTTTTTAATAAAAATGAAAAATAATAATAAATTATTCTAAAAAATAGTAATTATAATAAATTATGGATCACTTAAAAGATGTAACAAATTAATGTCAATATGTCATTGAATTAAGCACCACTTTTTTTTATGGACTTAACATTACCTATTGATATTAATCTCCATAAGAAAATTAAGACTCTCATGTCTATCCATTTGAAGTGAAAGAAATAGAAAAACAATATTAAGTTTTCACTAATTCATGTATCAACTAAATATGATACAATCGTCTCACCCTTTATTCTGTGTATTATTATTTGTAAAAAAAATTAAAATGTCCATCGGCCAAATAACGTAATTAGTTAAATTAATTATGTTATTAATTTATACAATATCTACGTAAAATCATTTTGTGTTGCCAACAAAAAAAAGTTTAAATCAATAATTATTCATGGAATATTTTAAATAATATTTGCTATCAAACACAAAATCAAACATATAAAATAAAAATTACTATTAATTAAATAAAATGATATTAATTTTTTTAAAATCATAAGAAATAATATTTATTAACAAAACAAAATGTTCAAATAAATTTATTATTAATCATAAATCAAACCTAGATTACATTAAAGAAATTAACTAATTACATAGAAAAATAAAATAAACTGAAAAAATAAAAATAAACAACACTTTATACACAAGATTATCAAAAAAAAGCAAGAGCCTTATATGATCAATTATTGCATCTAATCCAAGTATGTCTTCGATCTCATCCTGCGCTCTCTTTATCATCTGATAAGATTGAAAAAAAAAAAAAGACTTGTCATATATATCTAAATACAAAAACTTAAAAATATATAACATTACATGAAAGATAATTGAAAATAACAAAAAATTGATTCAATCACAAACAAAAAATGAAAATCCAACCAAATATCTTACATATAAAAAGCGAATAATCCAAAACTTTAAAAAAATATTAATTGTGTGGATTAGTTTGCAAACAACTCATATATTGTATCAAAATAAAAGATGATTAGTAGAAATAGTTAAAAAAATACTTTTGTACCTTGTTGTGGCAGCATTAAAAAAATGAGATTACTGAATGCGAAATGTTAATTTGTTTGACTATTTATAATAGTATATTTTCTAAAATTTATTGCCACCAATTAATGATAATTCATAAATTAGTTCCCATAATTTCGTTATATCTATATTAAAAAATCTCATGTTCTATTCAAATTTTATATTTAGTGGTTTATCTCATTTCTTCATATTTCTATAGACAATACATTTTATTGTTTACGTCTCTATCTTTATTCGCATATATATTTATATATTAATCAGACACATTCTTTACTTTAATATTTTGTGGATTTCGTGAATCAAGCCCAACATGCACTTCATTACCGCTGTTTGACTACAATTTTTATTTAATATTGTTTATCAGACACATAATTTAAAATATAATTGCAGAATTATAGTACATAATTAAAAATACGGGAAAAGAAGTTGTACAATTTTTCATACCCCCAAAACTATTTAGATGACTCTTTTTTCACAAAAAACTATTTAGATGTCTTATAACGCTTATTGCATAACAAAATTCATATGATAACATTAAGCTTAAATAAATCCACACTTATCAATTAATATATAATTCAATTCAATATTTTCTTTTATTGTGCTAATTATATAATTTCATTAATTTGTCAATTGATATACTAAAATTATTTATCGAATAATCTTTTTCCCTGCAATTTCGTAATCTATTTACTCAACTGTGACAAATACTTTAACACTTGTTGTCTTCATTAAAGATATTAATATTATAATATTGAGATGGGATATATTTAAACTAAAAAGAGACTAACTAAAATATTACACAAATTTCTATCGCTACACATAAATAAAAATATAGAACTAAATCCACTATAGAAAAACACAATATTAGATACAAAACATCATTAAATTATAAAATAATATTAAGTAACATAAATTAAATACGAAATGCAGTTTAAGAAATACAATTCAAAAAATATGACAACTTATAAGCAAATATTATGAAAAAAATCATACCAACATACCTAAAAAAGGCATCGATGAAAAAAACCCGTATTAAGAATTAAGAAACAAAACTAACAAAAAAAAAAAAAAGAAGCTTAAGCATACATTGATAATGATAATGATTCAATTAATATAGCTCTAAAATAATTATTGTACAACAATCTTGGAAAATCATTCGTTGTAGATGGCAAATATTGAAGTTCTATCTCATTGTTTGTATCGATCAATTAGGAGCCGATCAAAATGATGTCCTTAGAGGTGATACCCGCTAGATAGCCGCTCCTCTCTCTTTTTAAAGCCAACTCAATGAGCGAAAGAATGGAAACTATAGAATGGTGATGTGAGAAGGCTCACACAAGATCAGTGAGTGATATCAACTCAGCAATTGAATATTTATATCATTATTTTGCAGTTTCAATGATAAAAATTGCAATATCAATTACGCCTAATAATTAATATTATTTAATTTAGAAAAATAGTTGCTTCCCATATTTTGTTAACTACCCAAGGATAAATTTGAAAACAATAATTCATTTTCATAATTCGTGCGATATTATTTTAGGTAGGAAAGAATAGATTTGTAGAGATTTTGTTTTTAAGTGTAGTGAGTCTTTATATATAGAATATATATTTGTTTCAGTAAATAAAAGTAATACATTATTCGAAAGCAAAATAGTTTTTCAACGGAAAGAGAATATTGCTCATTTTACTCTTGATTTGCAATTAATTTTAATGTCTTAGAATTATGATTAATTTATTTTGCTATTAAATTTATAATGAAGTTTTAGCATGATAATTGATTAGGATTTTTGGCAAGGGAATCATTCACGAAATTTATGCCAATCAATTTAATCTCATTATATTTTGTGGCTTTTAGTGAATTAAGTATTAATTAAATTGAAATATACATTTCACCAAATAATATTATATATTTATATTTATTCTTCCCTTATTTATTGTATAATTATTTTTTGGAGGGGCTCGCTTTTATATTTATATAGATATAGATTTCCTAAATTTTTGAAATTGTTAAAACTCTTAATTCTATTAGAATATTTATGCAATGTAACTACTCCTATTTATTTGTGCTTTAATATATTTAATTTAATATTCCTATTTTTTATAAAGTATAAGATATTAATATTTAGTGAGTTTAGTCTAAATATTGTATCCATTTTTTTTTATCTTGTATGAAAAATGCTCTTATCATATGTTATGTCGGAGATATTATATTTGAACACGTAACATGTATGTGACTGACATTATTTTATATTTTTGTTCAATCAAGTTTGAAATAAACGGTGAACAATTAGGCTCTTCCAAGAGTATAGCCATATTTATCACATGTTACGTCTCTTTGCAAGCACTATTACTCCAATTTCTCATTTCTTAATGTGGAGGCGATCACAAATTTGGAAAGCCATGAAGCTCAATCCTAATTCTATGGGATTGACAAATTTTAATGTATATATATATATATATATGAAATTAATATAAATAAAACCAAGTATTCAACAAAAATAAAACTAACCAAGAGATAAGTTTAAAAATCTAATAAAAAAATATTAATATATGTGACAACGAATTACAATTAGTATAATTTTAACATCAATCAATACTATATAAACTTAAATTTAAAAAAATTACAAATTTTAATCTTCACTCCCCTTTTCTTCTTTCCCATGGCCATTTATGTTGTTGCTCGCTCATTTCTCCAACGGGAATGACCTTTCTTCTTGTGTCCTCTCACGAGTTGGCGACATGAGCTTTCGTGTGGTTACGGCCCAACTCTTAAGTAATGAACTATTGTGTATCATTACCTCTCAAAACTTAAACATGAACTTTACAGGTTTAACCACTAACTCTAAAATATTTCGCAACAAAACGAAGTAATATTATTTTTGAATACAAATATTGCAAATCATATAAGAATAGTACATCAAAAAACCTTGGAATGAGTTGTGAATAAATCATAAGGTATTTATACAATATTTTTAGTATCATTTATGGTAATTAATTAAATTCACCCTATAATTATGCTTTGTATAAAAATTAATGTTAGCAAATTCAAATTTTCCCATTCAAAATCACTGCCATATGTATTGCATTAGTTTTTATTGTATTCATTATCACATTATTATTTTCATAAATTTAATAAATTTGTTTTTTGAATGTTATTTTAGAATGTATTTGATTGTGATTGATAATTAGCCTTTGTAATTGGGAACGTCAATTTACTTTATAATGTATTTGTTAATTTCCATATTTAATGTATACTTATTTTTAGAATTATTTTTTGGGCACGAAATTCTTTTTATGGGGTTTTGTTTTTATTTATTACTATAGACATAGATTAATTTAAGTTATGTTACTAAAATAAATTAATTTAACTATCATTGATTGAGTTTTTTATATTATTCATTTAATTATATTATTAATTCTATTAATATCAATTGAAAAATGATCAATACATATTTTTGAAAAATCATAAATAGTGTTAAATCTATGTGGTCCACACTCCACACGACCACAATATTTATGGGTAAAATTCGGAAATAAACTAAAACATGATTAATAGAAATATAATATATTAATTAAAAAATAAAAAATAGTGAATGAATAATACATATTGTGATAATATAATTGTTATTGCTTTACTTAATTATCCAACAACATAAATTACCATATTTATTAATAGTTACTAATTATTTTGTTTTTAATTTTATATTTTATTTTTATAATATCATTTTTTGATGTTTTATTTGAGCAAAAAAAAAAAAAAAGCTTTGGATTTGGCTTTTAACTATATATAAATACGATTTCATTAAAAAAAATATAATTATATAATCCATATATATATATATATATATAATTAGTAACGATTAATTAGGTCTCTTACAAAATAAGTAATAATTATTTTTAATTACTAATAATTATATATATATATTTATATATATATATATCCAACAAAAATAATGTATAATAATTAATTACAAATTATATTAAGTACATACTCACCATATTTGGTTTTAATTACCTCATTTTTCATTGAAATATTTTTGGTAAGTGTTTATAATAATTAATTCTAATAATAATTTATTCCATATTTAATGTTATTTACCTAATATATTGTAGGTTTATATTTGGTAAATGTTTTTGGGGGGAAAATTTTTTGGGTGGGGTTTTGCCTTTTAATATATATATATAGATATATAGATTGCATCAATTAATGAACTAAACGGTTAAATTAATAATTAATTAATGCAATTAATTGTATTCATTGTTTAGTATATTGTTTTGTTTTATAATATATATATAGATATAAATGTTTTCAAAATTTTAATATTATATACAATTTGATTATTATTATTATTATTATTATAAAATTTAAAGATCTTATAGATTAAAATTTTAAATTATCAATATATCAATTATAATTCCAATTCTAAAAAATATAATCATTATCAATATCTTAATGGCTTTCTAGATTGATTGCTAGGAAATTTGCTAGAATTTTCTTACTTATTATGTTTTGGTGGATGAAAGCTTTGGTTATGTCTAATTGGTCTAGGTTGCCTTTTGATTAGATTTAGTCTAGGTTTTCAATGTAAAGTCTTGTAAGATCTTTTATCGAGTTGTAAGTTGAAGCTGATTTAAAAAACATGCTAATGAATCAGTCTGGATGCGCAAGAAGACTCAATAGACTGAAAGTTCAGTATGGGACTGATCAGTCTGGGTCTCACTAGTTCGGGACTGACAAGTTTGGGACCTTATTCATCGTAGAACTCACCAGTCTGGGACTGACCAGTTTGGAACTCGTCAGTCTCAAACTTACCAGTCTGGGGATAAATGATCAGACTTGTGACGCCAACAAGTATGGACTTACCATCCTGACGATATCAGCATGAAAAATTAGTTTCAATCCCCACACACAGAGACAAGATGAATTTGTCTGAGGAATGGTGCTGACAAGATTAGACTTTAAGGATTGGAGATTCCTTAAAGTCTGCGAACTAAAGACACCAGTCTAGATTCCTTGGACTGATCAAATATTGTCGTTCTGACAAAATGTGAATAGTCACTGTCGAAGTTTGAATAAGCGGAAAAAAGTACAATACTTTCCGTAAAAGGCTACCTACCCGCGCAGAGTGAGAGAACATCAGATTGGTCGAAAATCCGATGTGTCTAACGACTCCAAGATTTGAAATTACAACTTTAGTAATTTACAATGATGCATGGTTAATGAATGTACATTTACAAGTTACACAATTATACAAGTTTACAAATTACAACTTTACAAATCACAATTTACAAATAAAAATATTACAATAATTGAAATTAATTAATGAATAAAAAGAATTTTGATGGGAAATTCCAATCATAACAACTATATTCTTATTTTCTAAAATATTTTAGAAATAATTAATTAAATAATTAGGGGGCGGGGAGGGATTAATTTGAAAGGGCTTGCACTTTATTTTTTACCTTAAAATTAAGTTGTCTATGTATCCCTTACCGAAGGAATCAAAGCCCACGTAGTTCGCTTACCTGACTTACCTTTAAGGCTTTAATCGGAGTCAAAATTTGCATCCCCAAGGCCATCGCTTGTTGTTGTGCTTGCACTAGCATTGGAATTGTACACTTCGTCGTCTATGATGTATTTCCAATCATTTTCTTGGACCTTCATCTCCGCTTTTGTCCAATCTTTAAGTAGTATTTGGGCTTCGAGGTTTTAAGGAGTCAAGTTCGATCGCCGCTCATCCTAGAAATATCCTCCAATATTAAATGCTTGCTCCACTGCTACTGTCGAAGCCGAAACAGCAAAGAACTCCTTCACCATCATGCACATAATTGGATATTGTTGTTGTCGCCTCGATACCAAGTCAATAGATCCACAGTGTCATCCTCCTGCAAACAATCATCATCATACCTTTTCAACAAATATTTCTAGTTCGTTAGCTTGTGCCGCATGATCACTGATATTTCTACCAGATTAATTGCAATACAATGACCAAATAAATTTATAATACCCTAAGGTAGCCGAACCCACATAGAATGATGTACGAAATAAACTCATGTACTAAAACATAGTTTTTGGATAAATTGTTTGAGCAATCAGAAGATAGGTTTTGGGTTTTGTTTGAAAACATAAATAAAGATTGAAAGCAAATAAAAGGATAATACAAATCCTAAGGTTGAACCTCTACTCTGGATGACATGCAAATAAATAAATATTCATGCAACATGTGAGATATCAGAAAAGTGTTATAATTTCCTTGGTCCGGCAAATAATAACTAGATTAATAATCAATGCATATCTCCTCTCGGTCTCAAGAGCACCTATTAATTAATCTCATAAGAGCAACAAATTTAAATCCCTACAATCTAGTACTTCTTGGTTCGACAATACAGATCGCATCATGTATTTCTAATCCCACTATCAATATTCACCTCTCGGTCCTTCTATCAATAGCTAGACATCTAAATCAATCTTCACCTCTCGGTACTTCAATTAATTTAGAATTATGAAAAAAACAGGAATCACAAACCATCAGCAATGAATTAAAAAATCAAGCATGCATCCAAAACAGCTGTACAAAACCTAGAATTTGCTACAAAAATTAACTAAACATAATAAGATAAAGAGAAATAATTAAATGAAAATTAAATTGCATAAGTAAAATAGGACATTAAAGTACACAAAATTAAAGTATTAAAATAAAGCTAAAAACTAAAAAGACACTATGGGACTAAGCCCCCAAAGGGAGGTCCAATGAATAATCTAATCTAGAGGGGTATTTATAGAGTTTGTGTAGACTTTAAATGGCAAAATTCTATAAGGTATAAGATTAGATTTGATGCAAATCTAAATCTTAATATCCTATTTTACATAAATCTTCATTTTTGAGTCTTCAAGGCTTCCAAGTTGATGTATATCTTTTATTTCCACCAAATCTCGCCCAGAAAAGGTGTAAAATCGCATTTTCCAGCAAAATTGACCTGCGTGTTGATTGACACCCTGTCTGTCGATCGACATGCAGGTCGGTCAACATCCCAGATGTCGGTCGATACAGAAGCTTCGCCAGAAGTCCTTCACTTGCGCAGTATCACGGTTATGGCCATAACTTTTGCTCCCGATCTCCGAGTGACCCGATTCCAATTGCATTGGAAAGCTAATTCAAAGATCTTTCTATTTCCATACTCCATTAGCTTAAATTTCATGTGTGGAAGAATTCTTGACTGTTTCTTCAAATATCTATTGTTTTTGATACGGGTTTCCAATGAATTTAGCCTCAAACCTGCAAAATCTTACCATGCCAAGCATAAAACCACTCTAGATAGATTCTTGCAGCAAAAATACAGAAAATAAACAAAAACATAATGAAAACAACTAATTAATCAAACCAAATATGAGTGAAAATATGAACTCATCACCGCACTAGTTTTCCCAAAGTGTTTTGTGTCATAATATTTTTTAATTTTTCTAAAAAGGGATTAGAACTACGACTACAGGTAGAAGGGCTACCAAAATGTGTACTATGTGATTGAGGTCTAAGATTTTGAATTAAGTGACTATATGTGTTAGCATAAGAATCATAAACTTATTCTAAAGTAGTCTTAAGATTACTTTTAATTTCTTCGACGTTAGGGAGCCCTAACTCTACATGAGTCATTAAGTGATGTTCTTCATCACCTACATAATCAAGAGAATAAAAACAAGCATAATATGCATCAATTAAATTACAAACTCCATTATATTTCATACTAGGATCTAAGCATTTGGCAACCAAAAATACATCGAGAATATACTTAAAATATTTAAGCCATTTTTGGTCATCTCATAAACAAAAAATTTTAAATTATCATG
Source organism: Plectranthus barbatus (assembly GCA_026898455.1). Classification (NCBI taxonomy): domain Eukaryota; kingdom Viridiplantae; phylum Streptophyta; class Magnoliopsida; order Lamiales; family Lamiaceae; genus Plectranthus; species Plectranthus barbatus. The sequence continues at coordinate 226,825 of JAPKLW010001264.1, forward strand.
AGCACTACAAACATTTAATTGTGCAGAAATAAAACAAAAATGGTATAGAACACGTGGAGAAGTAGGATAATAAACACCTAATAAATTTTAGTTGCATTACAAAAAGCTTGTAATAATTCATTCAATTCAAAATATGCATCCCAATGAGAAGAAAATATATTAATATCATCATCAACTTCATTTCTAGAAAACTCAACTAAATGATCTTTATATGCAAAAGTAGCATTTAACATTTCATTAGTAGAATTCTACCTAGTATTTACATCGGTAGGAAAATGTTTTGGTACTAATTCTTTACTTTTGCAATATCTAGCCCTTTTTTTGCAACTTTAGGTCTAGAATGTATATAATACACACCATTTATGATAGGTTTAATTGCATCATTAATAACTCGCATGCCATCTCGTAAACCTAAAGTAAGTATATGACATATACATCTACAATGAAAATATTTACCTTAAAGTACCAGATTATATTTGATAATTAGTTCCCTGACAACAACAGTATAGCACTAGCATTATCAAATCCAATCGAATTTTTTTTTATCATTTATTCTATATTGATGTGCAATTATTATAATTAATCTATCAATATTATGTGTAGTATGATCTTTATTAAATTTTATATATGCAACTATTCGCTTATTTAAAGTCCATGCATTATCTATCTAATGACAAGTTACTCTCATATAATAGTTTTTAACAACACAATCTTTCCAAATATCGTAACAAATTTAAAGTCTATGATCAAGTTTGCGCACATTAGCTCGTAAATTAGTCGATATTTTCTAACTAAAGTTCTAATAGTCCTAGTCATGATTGTACATGCAATTCTTTTAGCAGCTGGTTGATAATACTTCAAAACAGTTTCAAAGTGAATGCTATCAACAAATTGAAATGCGAAAGACTCAACACATACAAATTTAGCCATTTCTTCTTTTGCTTTAATCTCATTAAAAGTAAAAGTATAATGAGAAGGATGATTACTAACAACTTGAGAAGAAAATATACTTGGGTCGAGTTGTGTTTGACTTTGAGGGATATCATCCTCTCGTGGATGCTTTTGAGAGATGTGGCGTCGATAGGTACTATAGCCACCGCTGTTGGTAAATTTATATTTTTTTATCACAATAATTACAAAAAGGTCGAATTGCTCGGGCATATCTCTTTTTTTATTTTTACACTTAACTCTACAAAAATATTTAGTAAAAAGATTAGACTTTAAAACTTTGGGTTGCTTACCTTGAGTTACCTCCTCTAGTACTTCGTCATCTTGTGGTGGTACTCCACCTTCGACATTGTCGTGTTGTTTGCCTTCATTGTGATTGGATCTCGATAAGCACTCAGCCATCGGATCATGCAACGGTTGGATTTTTGATGCGTTTTGAAGTGCTGGTTTCAGTTAAACTGGCACGAAAATTGATGAACGTTAAAAAATTAAAAAAAATCATGAAACTGTCGATTCAGCCGGTTTGAAATTGGCGGTTCTATGGGCCTAAAAATCTTTAACCAGAACTGGCCCATGTAAATACGGGCCCAGTTCCAGTTTTAAATCATGGCCTACAGTTCTGGGCCGGTTCAGCCAATTCCAGTTAAGGTTGGACAAACATACTCTAAGGATTCCTTTGAGTACAAGCATTCAGATCACTTTAGATGAAGTTGGAGAATCAATAAATCCATCAGTCTACAGATGAATTATTGGATGGCTTCTCTATTTGACAGCAAGTCAGCATGACATTTCCTATTCCATCGGAGAGTGCGTGAGATTTCAAGTCAATCCAAAGAAATTGCACATAGATGTTGCCAAAACGATAGTAAGATATTTGAAGTGCACTGTGTCACTTGGGATTTGGTATCCACGATGCGACTAGCTTACACTCAATGGGTACTCAGACTTAGACTTCAGAGGATGTCAAATTGATCGCAAGAGCACGAGTGGAACTTACTAGTTTCTAGGGCATAAACTTATTAGTTAGTTCAGCAAGAAACAACATTCTGTTGCAACTTCCACAACTGAAGCTGAATACCTTGCTACTACTAGCTGTTGTGCTCAAGTATTGTGAGATATTCCTAGTTTCAGAACAATCCATTGCAACTACTCCTTTACCTAATAGCTTGACTTCTAAACTAGAATTCTTTCTAAAGTTATGGTTCGAGATATTCTTAGTTTCAAAAGTAGATGCATGATTGCTCAAATTATTTTCTGAGAAGCCTAGTCCTGACTTATCAAAGGCATGTTTTTGTAAACTTAGAGCTTCTAAAACTTTGCTAGTGCTAGAATAAAGTGAACAAATAAGTTTTTTTATCACTAGCAATTTTCAGTTTTTGAGATTTGCATTTTTAGAACAGATTTAAAAGATTCAAGTAAAGTAAAATGCTCTTCTCTAAGTTTGACTAGTTCTTCACTTACTGACTTCGATCCTTGGATCTCCTAAGTCAATTTTGAAACTTTCAGTTTTAGTAAAGCATTTTCTCCAGCCAAGACATTTTTTAACTCACAAAATTTTGCAAATTCTCTATTTAAAGATTCAAATTTAACATCCTCTGCATATGAGCAATAAAATTCAGAGTTGTCTTCTATGCATGCTATAGGAATAGAAACTGAGTTAGGAATGTGTACCGGGATAGTAGACTCTGCTTAAGTTTCTTCCTCTTCTGCCAGCTTGGCCATCAGCACCAGGAAGGCTTCCTCCACTGCCTCATCGTCTGTTGTGTAGTAGACATCGTCGTTGTCTATGATGTCTGCATCTCAGTTCTGGAGAGCATGGCCTTTGCAACTGCTCTGGAGGCTTTCTTCTCAAACACCCTTTTCAAACGCTCCCTTTCCTCCTTGGAAACCAGTAGGCACTCATACTTGAGGTGGTCTGGAGAGTTGCACTCAAAACATGCTTTCGAAGGTCTTTCGTTGAACTTCAGTTCACTGGATTATGAACCTTCCTTCTCGGCTTTGGAAGCTCAAGAAGCCTGACCAGCTTCCTCATCTGCTCCTCAAGGTCTTCAATTGAGCTCTCTTCCTCCTTCTTGTGGTAGGAAGGTGTTGGTTCTGACTTTGAAGTGGATGCCTGTCCGGAAGATTTGTCAGCTTGGTAAGGCTTTTGAGGCCTTCTCTTGAACTCCCTTTTTGCGAAAAAGGCAGCATCTTCTTTTGGATTTGTGATAACACTTCACATTGCTGCATTCCTATTCGCCATTTGGATGTCCATTTGTGGGCTTGGAGCTGGGCGAACACGTCCTTGGTCGTCATCTTGGAGAGATTCTTCTCCTTCAAGCTGGTGGCTTTGACGAACCAGTCCTCCTTGGGCATCTTGGAGAGAATTTTTGCATTCACATATGCAACCTCATAGGTTCTCCCCAAGTTTTTTACCTCGTAGATAATAGCATTGAATCTAGCTTCCATTGATTTAACATTTTCACCAGGAAACATTTGAAAAGATTCATACTTATCTACACAGTTTTGAAGCTTGTTCCGCTTTATCTGAGTTGTTTCTTGACTGAGTGTGCCAAGAAATTCCCACATCTTTTTGGCGTTGTCGTGCTCGAGAGCTTCAACAACCAGTGGCTCTGGTAGGGATTGTAAGATGAGTTCCATGGCCACTGAATCCAGCTGAAAATGAACTATGTCGTCGTTCGTCCACTCTGCATAAGACTTCTTCACTATCTCCTGACCTTCTGCTCCTCCGAGCTGAGTATTCACCTTGGTGATCTCTAGTGGTCCGGTAGATAGAACCTTTGCCATCTCTCGGTGGACATTCTTCATCATAATCAACGACCGTTTCTTCCATATTTTAAAGTTTTCTAATGAATACTTTGGAAGCTTCGAAATTGGTGCCATCTCTGCGTACCTAAGCTTGAAAACACACAAACAAAACCAAGTGCAGAAAAATAGAGATCTTGTCCTAAGTGACTCAACACCTTAGTCTGTAAGAACCTTGGCGCGTGATACCACTTGTTGGTCCCGAAATCAGAGTACAAAATTGTGCATCGGAAGGTTTAAATGTGCAGTGGAAGTAAATAATGACAGTTGCACTGGTTCGATAAAACATAGTAAAGTCAGTTTTGTGTGTAGAAGACTTAAGCTTATGTCTACTCTGGTTAAGTCAATTTCATAGCATATACACTTCAATACTTGGACAAGTATTGAAGATTTCAAAAGTCAGTTTCTGAAACAGAAAAACAGAGCAAGAGTAAAACTAAAGCAGTAAAGAACACACTAGATTTATAGTGGTTTGGATCTCAATATCCTACATCCACTCTTTAGACCCAAGGTTCGGATAATTCACTAAGTAAATACAAGTCTCCTTACGATCTATACACAACCTGTCGGTGCTCCGTCCTTCGGTCAACTGTGGCACTCGCCTAAGAACTCCTTGTAGTGTCACAGCCCAAAACCGGGTCCCATGCGACAGTCACGCATGTTGATAAACATGCTTAAGAGATATTTAACAAAAAC